>JAWWEU010000037.1:6567712-6636019 GCA_035583155.1 Acropternis orthonyx | reverse complement strand
CCGCGCGGACCCTCAGGGTCCCTCAGAACCCCTCAGAGACCCTCAGAGCCCCGCACGGACCCTCAGGGTCCCTCAGAACCCCTCAGGGCCCCGCACGGACCCTCAGGGTCCCTCAGAACCCCTCAGAGACCCTCAGGGCCCCGCGCGGACCTTCAGAGCCCCTCAGAGCCCCGCTCCAGCGAGGGTGCGAAGACGCCCAAGACGGGAGGGTGAGGGCTGTGTCTCGTCTGTGGATGAGGTGAGGGCTGTGCTCGAGAAGAGTGGTGTTGTGGCTGGGATCTGCAGCTCGGTGACCTCAGCTGCTCTGCCGCAGTTTTCCGGGAGAGTCCCTGCAGGGGCTCCTGTGGCAGCGGTGACACCAATCAGGATTCACCCCATCAGGACATCAATATCAGCACCAAACCTAGTGGTAATGGAGCTTACAGTTCTAATGTATTGAGTTTTACAATTCTTCCATAATAATCCCAGTACTTTTATGACCAACGAAAATGAGTATTTTTAATGTATTTGAGCGATAGCGAACGAGCTCACAGTAGACACTGCTTGAGCAGCTGGAGGTAAGGCAGGGAATAGCATCGCTCAGGATTGAGCAGGGCTCTGTCCAGGGAAGGCACAGCCTCAGGTGGGTCGGGCGTTGCTCTGCGCCTCCCCCCACGCTGTCTGCAGGAGTGTGGCAGTCCCCAGGAACACTTGAAAGTGTTTTAGTACTTTCCAATTTAAAGCATCTACAAAAGCAAAACATATTATTTTTAGTAGTATGTCTAGTATAGATATATGGAAAAAATATATTGTATTTATCCATTGGATAGAGCTCTGATCAGCCTGGCCTGGTCTCACAGCTGACCCTGCTTTGAGCTGGATGTCAGACTGCAGATATCCATCCACCCAGAGGGATGCCATGACTGCATAACTAACACACCGTAACTTCATAATGCAAACCTCTGTTCAGACAGAGCCTACAGAATCCCAGAAACCCAGCCTCATTGCAGCTGATCTGCTCGAATCCCTGTGGATTTGGTTACTGCCAGAGGGTGAAGCAGACGTTGCCGTAGTGGATTTCGCGCGGGCTGCAGGGGCAGGAGGAGCCGCGGGCGCTGCTGGCGCGGCCGGCCCGTGCCCAGGTGTGCCCAGGTGGGGGCGGCCCGCGCGCTCCCGCCCCCTGGCGGCGGCCGGGCCCGCGGCAGGTGAGCGGGACAGCGCCCGGCACACAGGTACGGCCAGCACGGGCGCTCTGCCCGCACCTCCCTGGCGTTCTGAACGTGGCTCCGCAGCGGTTCAGATGGCACCTGCACTCTCTTATTGCGTGTTTTTCTTCTCAGTAGTACCGGTTGTTTGAAAGTAAGGAAATGCATCGTACAGGTCCTTTAAATGCCACTTTAGAGTAGGAAATAATGCAGTTTCTAGATTCAGCAGCTTTGTTTTGAAATTAACAAGGCGAAAAGCAGGCATGGTGTGTGCTCTGCTAAAAACAGATAACAGGAGTTGGAAATCTATGTGTAACTTGTTCCCTGGGAATTGTTTAGAGGAGCACTTCTCCACACTTTTTAGCAGAGTCTCTGTGATGTGTCATTCTTCCGAAGCTCCTTCCACTAACCCCTAATTTTAGAAGCACTTCTGTGAGGCTTTTAGAGGGCTCCATGACTGGGAAGCATTTAATTAACAATTTGTCCTGTTTGCATAAAGTACAGGGAGTACAAAGATTTTTTTTGTTTTATTTTCAATTAATTATTAAATTTAAAGAAAAAGTATTGGAGTAACTTCTTTTTTTTTAATGATTTATATTAACATTTTTATTGCTTTACAGGTAAACTAGTTTTTTCCTGTTTTAAAATTATCCTGCGATCAGGAAATCTAACTCTGTTTGTTCTGGCTTGGATATACCATTATCAATTATAAAGATTCTGCAGATGGAAAGTATGTTGGTGCATGCACTGGAATAGGTGCCAGGTTCTAATATCAGATAGATTGTCTGATTTTGGTTAATTGGTGTAGAGACTTATTTTTAAGCATTAGAATGACAGTGTTGGAATTGTAAGGTATTAGGGAGCAGATCTGTTGCCTAAGTACGTTACGCCTTTTCTGACCCTGCTGACCATTTTACAATACTGTGAGTTTCTTTTTGCAAAGAAATGCTAAACTACTGACCCATGTATGTTCTTACATTCTAAAGAGTCATATTTTTTTGTCCCTCTATCATGTAGTACATTGAGCTGTGTTGTACTTTGTGTACATTTTATTTTTCTATTTCTTTGCAATAACAATGTACTGTTTCATTGGATCAGTAGTAATTGTAAACCAGTTGTTGCTAATTAGCTCATATGGGAGATTCAACACTAAAGATTCTGACTTTTCAGAATTATATTCTATGAAGCAGTGTCTTCACTGGGGAAAATAACTACTATTGTTGCTCCTCTGTAATAAATTGTTTTGTTTCAGCTACACTGGACTATAGATATATAGTGAAATTTCTGAGCTTGTGAAGACAAACTTAGTAATGATTTAAAAAAAAAGGTTGATTTTTCCTTTTTGGACACTTTTTGAGTTGTAATGCTGATATATCACTCTGATACAAACTGGGAATCTCAATGCAGTATTACATGTTTGTGTGTATGTCTTTATAAAGGAAGAAGATAAACTTAGTGGCAATAATAGTGTTTTGGTCCCTAAAATATCTGTATGGATGTATTTACACTCCCTATGTAAGAATGCAGTTTGATTGCACTTGAATATAGTTGGTAGTACAAATGAAGGATTTCAAATTAGTAATAGCTTGAAAAGTACTTTAGCTACTGGGGTTTTATTTTCCAAATTATTGGTCTCTGTGGAGCAGTATAAGTGATCACAAAACAGTGAAAAAGAAACAAATCTACAAGAAAAAAAAAAGGCGCAATTTTTGCCCAAGGAAGCCAGCTTCCTTTTGAGCTCTCTGCTGGCACAGTTGTATGATTAAAAGTGCATTTTTTTTTCTGTTCATAAGCAATAAAAATAATTTCACAACTCTAATGAATGCACTTCCTATGGTACATTTTAATTATATACAGCTAATGATGGCATAGCTCGTCATTTCAAAAATTGTCTCAATGGCATTTATGGCTTAGTGTAAACGCTCATGTATCATAGGATTATTTGGAAGAACTGAAACTTTGAGAGATGTCAGGTTTGCTTGTTGAGAAAAGTGACTCACTAAACAATAGGTGCGAGTTAACAATGGTAGATTGTAGAGTATGTTTAGGCTACAAATATTGGAGTCTACGGGTTTACTTTAAAAAATACATGTTACTGGATGTCATTTAAAAAAGGCATATATTACTCTTGAAAGTTTCCAGACCACTAGACTGGAGAATCCAGGCTTTATCATGATTCAGAAGCATTTAAAGTATGAATCAGTCTCCTCTGCATCTCAGAAGTGAAAGTTATAGGGAAAATCACCTTTTCTATAAATGGATTTACCAGCATAGGTCTTTAGAACTGTAACATCTTACTGTGAGAAACTTAGAGTCATAGGAGCTAAAAATCTTTTAGTCAGCAAATTTTCTCTTTGGTGATTTATTTTTAAAGGTCAGGAGGTGACTGTTACAGTCAAAAAATAGTTATTTGTACAGGAAAACCTTCCCAGATGAGGTGCAACCCTGTCCTAAGCCTGAATCTGCAGCCTAAGTTTCCCAGAGCTGCTGGGTGACTGTTGGGTGTAAGGTAAAGCTGAGCAAGAGATATTTGAAAAGAAACATAGCTTTCCTTTTTGTTTTAGTTATTCTATAGTCTTTCAGTAGATGCTAAATTTCTTTCATTTAGGAGAGAGAAGGATTTTCCTTTAAAACATACCAGATAGGAATCTTTGGACAGACATTTTTCACTCAAACAGCTGGAGCAGCTGTAGATTCCCCTCTGAAATAAAAATGCAACAATTCAAGATTTAGAAAGGCAAAAAGTGTGACCAGAGCATTAAATAGAAGGGCCATATGATACCAAAATTAAGCTCTGTGTTTATTATAAAGAAAATCCTTGTTGTAGAAGGGAAAAAAATGAATTTGCTCCACCACTTTCTTTTTTCCTCAGGAGAAAACACAGAATATATCCTAGGTAATAAATCTGTTTTATGGCTCACATGAGAAAGGGTGGAGAAACTCCCATTATTTTCTTCCCAGAAATTGAAATACACATGAGCTAACATGGGAGACACTGGGATTTTCATCCAACCAACGCACAGCTGGCTTCTGCTTTTATTATTTTTCTAAGCCTAATAATTTTTCATTTGATTAGCTGGTGGCTGACAAAGCTATCACTTGCATAGTGTTTTGTATATTTAGTAGAAGTAGGTGTGATGCAAAAAAGAAGCATAGCACAACCTGTTCAGTTGATCAGAAATTTCTAGTTGCCTCTTCTTGAAGGGCAAGTTTCTATCATCAGGATTTGAGTTTAAACATCAAGAAAGTACCTTCTTGACAGCTAGAAACAGCATTGTTTCTTAGTTCACATTGTAGAATTGCATGATGCTCTACAAATAAGTAAATTGTCAGGTATCAGTTGGCGGTCTACAGTGCCAGTTTTGCCATGAAAAAGTGGTGAGACTATTTGAGAGAAAAAAAGAGCCCTAGTCAGTGTTAGGAGGTGGGAGATGTAGAGCTGCAAATGAGATTATACCAAGGATTTTAACTCACACAGCATGAGTTGTGGAGAGATCCACGGATACATGTAATGAGAAAAAAAGCAACAACAGCCACCCACAAGCCCATCCAACCAGTAAGACAAAGTGATAAAGTGAGCACATAGAAAAATGTGGGAGAATAGGAGCCATCTAGGAATGAGGTTGCTCAGAGCGAAGTCTGTGCAGACCTGTGTAAAGCCATGGATTCTCAGTTTGAAATCAGGAGGGAGAACTGCCTGTCACAGAACTCCTCTGTGTGCCTTCTGCAGAATAAAGAAAACATATTCAAGAACCCAGTATCCTGTTTTGCATTGAGCATTAATACCAGGGACAAAGCAGGCTGATTTCTTCTATGTTGACTCTGCTGGTGTTTGAAGTGCTTAAGCTGTGTTGCTGTCTTTGTGCTCTGGCAAAGCAATGCTAACACCTTCCTTAAGTAAGCAGCAGCGGAAGAATGTCATTTTATCTTAGATTGGTAGGTGTGTATTGTCCAAGTGCTGAGTATGTTACGTATTGTTATTTTCAAAAATTCCAAAACAACTTGACATGTTTTGAGGGCAGGAGAGAATGTGAGCTGTTTTGCTTCCACTCAAATATTGTGTGATAACTTCTCTGGTAGTCATTAATTTGTAGTCATTTATAAATGGTAGATATTCAAAACCATGTAAGACATTTCAAAGTGAAATTACTTGGAAGCTACAGGTTCTTTGCATAGCCTCTAGTTTTTATGTCCTTTCATACAGTGTCTGACTGGGGAAGGAATGATTTTGTACGCACTAGTAGACTCTCTGTACTATGTATCCATGTTCTGACCTCGCTCCATTACACTCACTAAATAATTGTTGACAAGTTCAAGCTCTGTAATTAGAAGGTTATGACTTTGCTAAATGCCATGAGCCAATGTATTTTCATGGATAAGGAAAATGACCTTAGTGGAAAAATACGAGACTACTGAAGTGGCAGTAGATCATCATGGGAACTGTCTTTTGGTTATGTCTCTCTGAGGGGCTTTATGCTGCTGAGGATCAGAATACTTGGTGTATGGGACTGTTTCGTGGGACATGGGGGTGTGTGATACTGTATCCATGATGGCTGGTTGCGACTGGCTCTTCCCAGTGCAAAGGCCCAGGTAACAGTCTCTCCAAAGGAGGTACAGTCAGTGCAGCCCAGCTTCACTGTCCGCCTCGTTTTTCCTCAGTCTGCTGTGTTAGAATTTGCATCTCTGGCCTGCCAGTATTTAGCTATTTGCTCTAATAAATTTTTTTCTACTGTAATGGGCCTGTTTGACCTCCTGAAACTGTACTTTGAATTCCGGCACCTGTGTTAGACCCTTTTTTTGTTCTCTGACATATGAGATGATGCCACATTGGTTCTGAGCTGGGTGAACACACTACCGTGTGACTGTTCCTGGCACGCAGCTGGGGATGCTGCTGGTAAGGGCTCTTGGAGCAGAAGTGGCTTGCCCTGGTGGCACATGCCTTTCCTGCAGCACAGCACTGTGGCCTGTCTTTTGCACTCTGGTTCCTTGCTCTAGGGGCAGAGGGCTCCTGCCCAACTTGCAGTAGGTTTCGAAGAGGGAGAGAGTCCGTAGTGCTGTGCCACAGAAACGGGTGATGCACAGTGTAAGCTGCAGCAGGATCTCCAGCCTGGTATGGTTATGCAGCGTTTGTGCTGTTTGCATGAGATTTGGAAGGTCTGCTGTTGGTAACCATTTGACCTTATGCAACCAGGTTCTCAAATCTGAGAGTGGTTGGGGAACATGTGAAACATGCAGGACTTTTTTAATTTTTTTTTTTCTAGTTGTGTGTTTAGGCCTCCATCCTTTCCCTTCAACAATTGAGGGTGTTGGTTGCTTCCTTCTGTGTTTGTGTAAGAAAAGCTTTTTATAGTCCATTTTTCCAGTTGGCGTATGTACTTCCTCCATTGTAGTGTAACACATCATTCTTCCCACTCCCTCCCAACCACTGAAGCTAATGGAAGACTTTCAGTGTTGTTTTATTTGCAATAAAAATGGAGCTGTGGGGTTGGGAATGGTCATTATTCCTGCTTCAAAATGCGTTTTCAACAAGTTGTGTTTTGTTCTAAGGAAGCAAGGAATAATCAGCTGTGTTTAGTTTACAGGACATTTAGTTTGAACTGAACATTTCCAGCTCAGTTTTTGTATAGCTGAAAATCTACCTAGAAAAACAAGTTTGTCAGAAACATGCATTGAAATGGGCTGCATTCTATTTTTTGACAGAAAAATTCTTAATGTAATGCCAAATGTGAAAAGTTTTTCAGTGTTATCTATCCCAAACTTCTGCAAACTTCAAGCTGAGGTGAAGTCAGTGTAGGAGCTCCACATCCATCGGTTATTTTTCCCTGTAAGGATGGTTATGGCACACTGATGGCACTTGAGCCTTGCAAATCTGGAGCTGTGCTGGAGGTCTTTCAGTAGCATCAGTTACATATGAAAGGCATGGCCACTTTCCCATCATTGGCTGACAGAGTCCTGTCCCTGGTCAGGACAGCGTGCATTGTGTCCAGCTTAAGGACAGTCCAGCATCTGTTTTGCCACAGCTTCACTCCTGCTTGCTGGAAGTTTTTATCACTGTTTGTCCAGGACTGTTACTTAGCCCCAAAATAGAATTAGTAATATTTAATATTGCAGTCTTTCCTCCCCCTCTATAACACGTAGATTATTGAGAATATCTACCTGGAATATCCTTTATTTCCAGTGATTTGGTTGACATTTCTTAAGAAAGATTATGTTTTGGAACTATTTTTTCAATTAAAATAATTTTTTTTAATATAATATTGCAAGGTTTTCCAACACTAATGAACACAGCCCGGGTCCTTCAGTGGAGAGGCATGTGCTGACATGACCACTGTGGATTAAACTGCCTCACTGCTTCAGATCTTTACTATTTTTAGTATATATATATATATATATATATATTTGTTTTTCCCAAGTGTCTAGTTTTAAGATGATGTGGTAACTAACACAGGGCAAGAATTCATTCTTTTCCCACATATTAGGTCCACTATAAGCTTGCAGAAAAAAGTGGGTCTGGGGGAAAGAGAACTTAATTGCGACACTGAGCCTAAGAATCCTCACACCTTATATCTCAGCATGGGATGTCTTAGGTCCTGACAGGTCATTTTTTAGCTCCTTTTCTATTCTGTGATCTCTCTATGAAAATAACATTTTAAAGGCCTTTGCTTATTTTATTGCTCCACTGCTAAATAATTGAAATCAGCACTTAGCATTTAATTATAGTCATTTTATACCATAAATATTGTATAGTAACTCATGATGTAATTGGGCATTTTTATAATAACCCCCTATTTTTTAAAATAAGGGGTAAATCTCTGAAATTCCTGCCTTCATGCTTGTGCCCATTAAATGTGGTTATCATTATCTAGTGACGACATACGTTCTTCCTAACTAGGATTGTCTTCTCTTTCATGCTGATCCTATCTCCATGCTAGATTATTCCTGTCCCTAGTAGCACCCTGGGGCAGGAGTAAGAAGTATATGAGTCCCATATGGCCACTTTAGACAGTGGTTTTGGGTGTAGGGAGACGGGAAAGGAGAGACAATGGGGTGGAAAGACAGTGGAGTCTGCATGCCTGATCCTTCCCTCTCTGTCAAATAATAGTAGGGCAAGCAGAGAGGGAGCAGGGGCATGGCTTTTTGTACAGTAGTTAGGAGTAATGTGGGAGTACACTGCACTGGGACAGGAGTAAGGTCAGTGTACACTGCACTGGGACAGGGTGCAGTTATTTGTTCTCCCATGCCGGAGGAAGGAGCCAGGGAGGAACTGGCCTGAGTCACTCGCTCTTCCTGGAGCGCCTCCTGGGGTGGTGCTGCTACACGCAGCCCAATGCAAGACTGAGCCTGAAGGCTCCAGCAAGCTGATTGCAAATATTTTGCAGAAGTCTTATTTTCTGGTAATTGCTTTAATATGATTCAGTGCTTTCTCTTTTGTCTGATCTTGTTATGAATCTTCTTGCCTGATCCTTTCCCCACTGCTGTGGGAGCAGGGCAAGCACTCCCATACCATGTGTACCATTCCTGCTGTCTTTCACCTCTCGGGTTCAGTGGCTGTGAATTAAGTGCAGTTTGAAGTGCTATTTAATACAGCCATCAACAGTGTGTCCTTTTGGAAAAATGACTGATCCTGGGCCTGTTCTTGGGAATCCTTTAAAACTACTAAGCTGTTTCAGACAGTGGGGATAGAGCAATTTGTAGAATTGGGCTTCAGGTACTGTTTGCTGGTTCACATTTCTAGTGATTCCTGAAATTAGAGCTCCTTTGGAAACCTGGAACTTTGCTTCTGAGGCAAGTGTTGTGTATGAACTGAGGCCAAAGCGTCCAGTATTCAACAGATACATGAAGAATGGCTGTGACTTAGGTTCCAGTGCATCACCAACAGTATTTACTGGAGACTGATAATAACAGTGAACACACTCATTGCATTCCCAGATCTCTTGGGTTTTAAAACTCCAGCAGAACCAGCAAAATACCTAAAGCCCAGTCTCTGAAATCCAGGCAAGTTTTGTAAAGATTACCATGGTAGCTTCAAATAAATATAAATTATGCTCTTTAAAAGTACAATTTATTTAAAAGGAGTTATTTTGCCAAACCGTAAATGAACCAATAACTAAACCAAGAAATAACAGATTAAGAAATTTAATATTATAATGTTTAGGAAAAAACTTTCTGATATTTTTAATGCTTTTATTTAACCACATGGTTCATGTTTAATCCTAGTTAGACTAATTGATACGTTTGTATCTTTATAGCAGACTGTACACTTCTCATAAGCAATTGACTGGTCTGTGTTACCACATTTGTTCAACATGGTGGTGGGGAGAGAGGTGTAGAGTACAACTCACTTGCATAATCTTTTGCAAGTAGTAGAAAAAAATCTGTCTCACATTATACCTGCTCATAATTCATATTATCCCATAAAATTTAGAAGAGCATTCAGAGACTACAAATGAAGGTAATTTATGTGTAAAGTCTCATCCATGAAGAATTTATTGCCATAGTAGGTATAATATACTTTGGCACAGGCTTCTTCCCTGAAACTAGTAGTTGCAGTCTCAAAAAAGGAACATACCAAAGACCTTTCAGGTTAAATTGTAGTCTTGTTTTATACAAAACACAATATTATGAAGACTTTTGTCTTTTACTACTACTCGCTATGCAAGTAATCTCTTTAAAGTCAGTATTGGTTTATTGGTGTTATTACCTTTGTGTAATTATTGATGTATGTAAGTGTTTTGGACCTTAGTCGGAACTGAGGAAACTGCAGAAGTGGTTTCATATAAAACATTTTTATTTGCAGTATCTAAAAATGAGTGTGTGCTTTGCAGAGGTTGTTTGCTAGCCATGTTGTGGAGGCCAGATCCCATTTCTTCTTGCAAGGACTGCACTGAGAACATGGAGCCTTATCTTCCTCTCTGAACTTATGCAAAACTGCCAGAAAATGGACATGGGATCCATCCATCTCATTGCCAGTTTGAGACAGAGGCATTTCTGGGAGCCCATGGAGAGATATGGCTCCTGTGTCTCACTAGTTCTTGGGCGTGGATTTGGACATGTGGTGGCCAAAGTGAGGCTGAGGCAAGGCTGTGGTTACATTGCAGCATTGTCTTGGGCAGTCTTGGGGAGATTTCAGCGCTGTCTGCTCGGTGCTTGGGTGGCTCATGCAGCTGGAACAAAAATACACTTCCTTTTGTTCCTCCTGCTGGGCTCTGATTTCTGTTTTCTTTTGAGATTACATTGTGCACATATGCTTTTATCATTGCTGCCTCTCTTTGACTCAAACACTTTTGCTTCCATGAAAGTTAATGACATGCAATGAAAACTAAGGGAGAAGGCAATGCATTGCTGCTCCAGCATTTCCGTGTAGTACAAGGTAACCTTAACATAGGGAAGGATCTGATTTATTGTAAAATATGCCACCTAAATGCTCGTAGCTGGGAGTGGAGCAAAATAACTGCTGGCATGATATGTAAGAGGGGTTTTGGCCCAAGTCAGCAAGAGAAGCTACAGGGCTTATTGCTATAAAAATGGACCAGAGCTCTCAAACATTGACATGTAGAGTGGGTAGGACCTTTAAAATTCTTCCCTGTAAGGTACACAGCAGTGTAGGGCAGCAGTCTGCTAGCCTTGGATGGGCAGAACATTATCAATTCCTCTGGGATTTAACTAGTAATTCCAGGAAGTCTAGGTGTTTCAGGAAGTTTTATTAAAATATTGTGCTATTTCTTCCGGATGTAGATCCTTGGACAGTACACTTACACTTAGCCTTTTCTCTGTTGGCTTGCCCTGCAGGAGAAATCCCAAACTACTGAGAACAAAGATAACTTCCTGTGCCAGGTGTATTAGCTGGAATTATCTCTGTTGCAGGAAGAAGGAACTTTTGTCTTGAAAATGACGTGATTTTTGAGGTAGTGAAGATTTATCTCACCAAGGATGTCACTTTGCTACTAAGGAAAGCCTCATTGGTCTTATATATGAAGCACTGGCTTCAGTTCTCTGCTTTTTGAGACGGATTTAGTGGAGTAAGACATGGTGCAGAAAATGTCAACTGAAACAACTTGGGGAAATGGAACAACTGTCATATGAGGAGACATTGAAAAGTCTGGTACTCAAGTTTAGAGAAAGACAGATATTTATCACTGAGATTTACAAGATCATGCAAGTGATGAAAAAGCCAAATGTGAAACTGTAGCCCTCCAAATCCTGCGGCATAAGAACTAGAGGGCACTCAATGAAGGTAGTAGAAGATCAGGCTTAAAACAAAGAATAGAAGATACTCCTTCATTTTCTGGAATTTCAGGTAAGGAAGCTTTTGCCATGGGAGGTAGTGAGGGCAAGGATATTCACAGGTTCAAAAGGGATTAGACAATTTCATAGACCGCAGGACTGCAAATGGACAGTGAAATTACGTGCCCTGTAACATCATTAATACAGCAGTTGTGGATGGAGATGTATGGGGGGAAAGGGACTGCAAAAGCAGCCAGGCTTCTGTCTTTTCCCAAAATAGCATCTCTAAATAGCATGGCACTGCTGGAAATGGGGTACTAGGCTAGATGGACCAGGCGTCTGACCCCTGCAGGGCATTTTTTTCCTGCAGTACAGTACTCTGCAATGTTCTACTTTGAAAGGCTTTTATTGTTAGTGCACTGAATTCTCATAAAAATAATAGAAAAAAAAATGGTAGCAAGTGTGTTAATACTGCATTGTTGACACCTGAAATAGTAATGTATTTTAAAGTCTGATCCACTGATAGTCAAATGCCTGCCTGTTACTGTGCATGTTACTAACCTGGCATTTATTTGGAAAACGTACAACTTGGAAAATGAATTTTAAGTTTGTGTATTTATTTTTCTTGGCAGTGAGTTTTAGTTATCTCAGAAGGGAAAAGCTATCCAGGTGCAGTGAAGCTGTATGGTGCCATGAGTGCTCTAGCAGGAAGGTATGCAGGACAAGTATTCAGGAAGCTGAATCAGAGTAGTTTCTTCATGCTTCAGTACTGTGTGCTACTGAGATGTCTTTGTGCAAGTTCCAAAGAGGCCAAGTTGAGCCAATGAAACAGAGGAGGGACTTAGGGCCAACCACATCCTCAGATCAGGGGCCCAGAATTTGGGTCATGCTGCCTATTCCAGACACTAGGCTTTAGTGACACCACAGAGCTGGGGTGACATCCTATCAGGTTGGGGCATCCTCTCCAGGCACCCTGTTCTGTGCCTGCCCAACTCCTGATTGCCCAGTCAAACCCTAAGGCTTTAGGCTACTACTTCTGGTATAACAGCTGGCTCTTTTGCTACATCTGTAGCATTTAGAGGAGACCTGCGAAGAGGAAACAAAAAAATCACTATTTCCCTTTAATGTAGGACACAGAAAAGTTCTTTAAAATGTGTTTGGGGTTTTTTTCTTGTAGAAAGAGTTGTCTTCTGTATGCTTTATTTTTTTTTGTAACATTAAGCATATCAACAAATACATTCTTTGTTTCTATAATTAGAGAATGTGAGCTTTGTTCGCATGGAGACTTTTTGAGTATTTGTGTAGTTCCCGTACTCTGTGCATGAGCTTTTAGCCGGGATACCTCCACGAGCCATAGACTACGAGCACAGCTCAAGTTGGCTCATTGAGACTCAGGAAACTGGTAGTGCTCTGCTGTTGATGAGAAATCCAGTGTAAACAAATCCTCACTCATGGTCTCAGATGTGTGATTGGGAAACACCTTTGGCTTTTAATCAAAAGAAATTGAGTGGTTGGTTTGTAGGAATATTTTTTTTTCTCTTGTTTAAGTTAAGTAAATGTTAACACAAATAAAGAGCTTAAAACTGTCTGACTAAAACCTTAGCTAATTGAGCTTTGGTTCCGTGAGAGTTTCGATGTCATCATCATTTTTGTTTTCCACTTTTCTAGGGAAGTACTTCAGCTATACAGCAAAAATAAACAAAAGAAACCTTTTAAGTCTTCACACTTAAATACATTTATGTATATTTTTAGTTACTATTTACTTCTTGCAAATTTATCTTGATCTGAAAAAAAGTTTCACATGTATTGTTTTCGTAACAAAGATTTGACCTTCATCTTTATAGACACATTTTCACTATTCTTCCTATCAGCATTTAGTTCAAAGGAGCACTTCTAAGCACGCAGGCAAAAACCCGTTCTATTGTGTAAAATAGAAATGTGTGGTTTATATCACGGGAGTTTAGAGAACAATGCAAAGGTCAATTGTGTTGCTTGCTCTCCTGTCACATGATGTGGGTGTGTATATGAATGCATCCCTGGAATTCCACTGTGGGATCTGCATCTTTGAAGCTGATGCTAAAATTACTGCTGAGGCTCTTCCAAAGGCGGATACTGATAGAAGATTCAATGAAATCGAAGGTCGCCAGTCTGGTAGGCGTTGAAAGATACCTGGCTATGATACTATTTCTGATTTAATAATGCGAATGGGAGGCTAGCCCTTTGTAATAATTAGGACTAATTACTGAAGAGGTGTTGACAGATGGGCTAAGAGGAAACAAACTGCCTTTATCCAGTGGCTTAGAGTCAGATTACTAGTCTTGTGTTATCTGTTTCTCAGAAAGTAGAAGCTTCAATCATTCACTAAGTCTTCAAAGGGGAAAGGGATCCTAACAATATACAGGATTTGGGATGAAGCTATGAAATAAGTCTTTGACTCAAAATGGCTAAATTAATCTCCTTTCCGTAAATTATCATACTTCTAAAGTTTGGGTTACAGATGGAGAATCTGATTGTAGTACTGAAAAATACTTGAAATCAATATTGATGACTGTCCTGCCACTGCTCCTCTTTGTGGATTGGTTCCTTACTGTTAGTTATATTGATATGAATTCTTTGATTCCCTCTTACGCTGTTTTTCCTATGCAGCTGAAATGGAGACAAGGGAAAGTATTTAGTACTCTTACATTCAGTGTTTGCTTTACACAGATGTATCTGATCAAAACACAGAAAATACTTCCACCAAACTTAATTACAGTTAGTTATCTTTTTAGCAGACAAGATCGCACATATTTTAGGAAGACAACAATATATTACAATATAATTGTATTTACTGAGAAATTAGTCATTGATGTAGGATTTCCTTAAAAAGTATTTCTTCTCTTTTCGATGTAGTGTCCATCCAGTACAGCTGCATGAAGTAAATAGCTCCGATTGTCCAGTGTGAATGGAGTTAACAGAGACATTCTGGGATTAATGCTTTGTCACTTGAGTGAGTACTCAGTGTGACTTACTAGGCAAATGATTTAAAAGTTTAGCAACCCTCCATCTTCTCAAATGGCTACTTCTAAGTGCTTTTATTCCCACTCTCCACCATATATAGGGTCTGGTTTTCTGCAAAGCATGCAATAAATATGGTTGCATTTGATAGCATTTATAAGAAGAGGTAGCTTTAAATTATTTATTTACTTTTAACGAAAGAGGCCTTTTAATTAGTGCTTAAATATTTATAACAGTTTTATTGTGCTGTAAAATCGGTTATACTTTGATCTAGATTTTCTGGTTTGAGATAATAGGGTTGGTAAAACTTTTCCTAATGAATTTGGTCAGAATATGACATAATCTGATTATCTGACGAAAGATTGACACTCCAGTTCCTGTCAGCATAAAAGCGTGGTACAATGGGGGCTGTTCAGCACACATTCAAAGGCTGGAGTTCAAGTTCAGGTACGGCAGAATTGTTCAGTGTTTCAAATTAATGCGGTGAAACAGTTTTTGCATTTTTCACTGCATTTTTGGTCAGGAGTAGTTTCTGGTGGATGAGAGGAATGAAGCTTGAAGTTACCTATGTGAACTGTAACTCCATTCTGTAACTTTAGGGTTGTTTCTCTCATTAGCTAGATAGTAGTTAGTGTTACTCATTAAAACACAGAGAAACTGACTGAGCAGAACATCACAGACATAGAAAGCAGTCAGGACCAGAAACTGGGAGTTAAGCATCATCAGTACTCAACGTGTTAAATGTGGAACCAGTTTCTTATAAATATGCCTCACATTTTAACAATTTAACTGTTTAACTTGTGAGCATGTGCTCATATGCTTGGAGATGAGCATATTTAAATAACGCATCTTACGTGCTTATGTAAAATGGATATAGATTTATGTGATCAAACTGGCATGAAAGAACAATTATGGGTTTGTGTCTAAAGTATAAGTGTAGCCTAAACTGTTAAAATAAAGATTAATTTTTTAATTTGATATTCAGGTAATATTTGCCTTGTAAATGTCATTGCTGTTTGCAGTGGAATTATAGTGATCCCTTTTAGATTTCTTAGACTAAGTTGCTCTCCAATAACTTGGCTTATCCAAATACTTAACACTGTATTGAATAGGAGTCCTACTAGACAAATGGCACATACTATTAGTAATTAAGTTTGAATTTTGGGGGATATTTCATAGCATAAAAATACTTAATAATCTGTAACTTTGTGTCATATATTTAAAAGTGGGATACATAACACTAAGCCTTCTATTTCTTTTAAATACTGAAGGGGTTCTTGGAGAAAGTAAAATATAAGTACCAAATGGGATGGACTTCACTGAAACAGAATTTGCTTCTGACCTAGAGTTCACCTGAATAAGGATTTAAAGTTTTAACCTAATGAATTGATACAGACTGTCCACACTGCTTTGTTTCTTAAAATACCACGTGACATGTGAATCTCAGTGGCCATGGGAAGGGACTGTCTGTGTCTGGAGTCAGTGAGTGAAGTCCTAATCCCACTTCTAGTGACTGTGCCACCTTGGGAGCTCACTTACTGTCCCTGCCACAAGTTCTCCAGCTACGGAGAACGACCCATAATAATGCTGGTCTCAGAGATGTGTTGTATTTACAAAAAGCAGAAACCATCCAAAGAGAAAATGCTTTATGAAATACTGGTGTAATGGATGAACCCTGCAAACCCTCCCTCATTTGCGCAGTCTCACCAATATCATCTGGCAGTTTGGGCAGGCATAGATCAGATCCAAAATTTGGAATGCAAAACATGAGCTGGACACAAATAGGAATTGCCCTTGGTTATTTAATATTCCTTCTATGTTTATGTCAGTTTATCCTGTTTGCTATTTGCAGTTTCAAAGTATAATTTTTAACTGTTATGAAATAAATGCTGAGACTATAAACGTGGAGGGTAGAACACGTACAATAATCTGATATTAATGTATCTCCCACTATGGCAATGCTGGTGAAGTACATAGCCTGTTCAATTAAGTGCAGAATCTTTTTCTTTCTCTTTTAATAAATATGTAGTTTGTGACTGTATTTTGTACTTGTCTTTTTAACTCTATGAAATGCAAACTGTGTCATTAAAGTTAAAAGAAATATTTTGGGAAGCACTGTCGGAGCTCAACTTGCAGTGTAGTTTAATTTAATTGCCTACCTCTGCACAGTGTCTCACCCTTGGTAAGGCGGATACAATAGGGGGGTATTTCATAAGCAGAAGAAATGTACAGCCAGGAACACAAGCCGAAGTTTTAAAAGTACATGAAAAGTAGATTGCTTCATTGTGTCTTCATAAAGAGTCACTACTCAGTATCTCCTCCCACCAAATGTGCAAGAACTGCAAATTTCAGGGACGTTCACATTACAAAAATAAAACTTGAGCACTTCTGACGGTAAACATCAGTCATTTTTACCTTAAGTATGGCCAAAGCAAAATAAAATACAACTGCTAACTCCATGTGTAACAAAATATTTGTATATATTTCTTTTATCAGAGTTTAATCCAAATATAGTATTCATAGAGTAAGAAAAGAATTTAAATACTTTTTATTTGTTGAATCTAAGGTGACTTGATGCAAAATTAAAATGCAGTGTCTTGGAAAACTTACTGACATAAATGAATGTAATTTTAAGATCAGTATGAAAATGGGCTTTGGTTTCTTTCTCCCTTGTTTTTGACTGTATCAGGTCAGATCCTGGGCAGATCTCAATGTCAACGGAAACAGCTCCACTTCTGGACATGGTCCTGTACATCAGGAATCAATTGATAAATAATTGTGTGATGTATTTTAGAAGTATAAATTCATTTCCTGTAGGTTATATTTTATTATGTAATATCATGCTACATATACTTTTCCTTAATACTAAAAACTTCTTCACACTTTGAAGAAGAAAGTATAGAAGACAAAATGTCATATGATTTGTGCTGTGTTTCATGTTCCTATGCCCTGTGGGAGGAAAAGAAAAGTAACAGAACAGACAAATAAACGTGGTGTTGAAACTGGCATGACAGTTTCTGCTCTTGCACAACGGAACTGCAATCAATTTATTGTCTTCATTGGTCAAATGCCAGAATAACAGTATAATATTATACAAGAGTAGATTAATTAAAGTGTAATTAGAATGGAATAAATTAAACAATCATAAAAGTTTGTCATGGGAAAAATATGTGTTTAGAATTAATTAGTTTTCAAATAAAGTGATATTTTAATTGCTCAGAGTTACAGAATCCTTAATTGCAGACATACAATTCTGGCCCAAATAACTTCAGTTGCTGTAACAACTTGATATATTCCTTCTCTGTCAATTCTTTTTAATAGTTTGTTGCTAAACAAGATTATTGCTGGAATGTCTGCTAAAATGTCTGGAAGATGTTTAATTAAGCCCATGCTATCTGAGGACATTATTAGCTCTTGGAACCAAAAGATTTGTAGCTGATGCTGCACTATGCAGCACCCCTAATTAAGGAGGATGGGCAGACAGAGCCCCGTGGCTGACAGATTGCTATGCATGGCTGAGCTAGAGGCTACTCAAAACAGTCTTTTGATGGTCCTTGGCTTATCAATTTTCTGCTAGATTACAATGATTTATCACATGCACAAACTTAAATTCATTTTAGTTCTGCTGGTAGGGTACAGAAGCACACTTGTATAAATACTTCTTTTCACTTACATTGTGCATATAAAAGTGCATATTCATATTCTTCCAGTTTTAAAAGTGAATGCGCATTTGTTGTCTTTTTTCCCCCAATAATTTTTTGCAGAGTGGGTTGCAGAGCTGAACTACTATGGGCTTTTATATTTGTTTTCTCCAAACAAGGCTGGCTGTAGTTATATCTTTGCACTTTCCCAAGCAATTAATGGTTTCAGAAAATAAAACAGATGGGTGTCTTTTCCCTCGTCTGCAAAATGAACCTGCTTGTGAAACACTAGAATTTCATCTGTTTCAGCTGTATTTCATGCTGTATTTTAGGCTCCCTTATTAAAAGCTAGTGCAATTACATGAGAGGCAGGGGCTCTCATGTTTTCAGACCCCATATTTTTGGCATAAATGTATCCATGATATTTCGCTGTCTCCAAAATGTTTACTTCAGTAAGATTTGCAATGCCCAAAATGTTTAACTGTGTTAAAAAAGGTCAACCAGCTGATAGCTGAAGGCACATATGTCAGAATGAATGACTGAAAAAAAATTATCAGTCCAACACAGTGGGAGCATTAGAATGATTAATGTTTATGTTAATTTATGGCTTTTACATATTGATTAATAGCTTTTTGTTTCAGTGACCAAAATGTGTAAGTGGCAATGAGATCCATATGCTAACTCTGTGTCTTTCAAATGATTACAATCATTCTTAGTTTTGTTCCCATGCTGAATCTATGTTTTCATATAGAAAATAATTATTGTACAGTGACTTTTTTAAAAAAATTGCAGATGGAAGTATTTGAAAGTGGACTTCAAGACGCAGGCCTGGGTTTCAGTGTTCCTGAAGGTTGCACACTGATATTTATATCCATTTTTCTTGCAAACTTCATTACTTAAAATCGTAATATATTGTGGTTTAGCCTCATTCAGGTAAGGAATGCTTACAGACAAAAGAGGTGCTCACACTGTGAGGAGCCATTATCTGAGTGGAAATCATTAAAAATATGTTGCGTTGCATGACGGTTATTAGTCATTTTCTTTCCGGCTCCCATAAGATTTCTTGGCATACCACCAATTGCTGATAAGCAATTTTGTTTGCTATCTGCCTATTGACTATTACAGTTAAAATGTGGAAACTTCCATCATTCATTGTCTAAATGTCAGGAGAGAAGGTAATGTTGGGGATCTCCTGAGAAAGGATGAAGTCCTAACTTTCCTTGAAGTCAATGGGAAATGGAAGTGCTCAGCACTTCTCAAAATGAGACTTTTGAAGTGTTTTTCTGAGCAGGCAGTCATTGTTAGTCATCAGAAATGATCTGATGACTATTCAGAATGAAAGCTCTGACAGTATTTAGTGTTCCCAACCTATAAGAGGAAGGACTTTTGTCAACTGTAATGTTGGCTGTGTGGCAACAGGTTTATGGCATCAGCTAATAAAGGATTGTATAACTAGGTCATATAAATCACTGCATTCCTTTGGACATTGATGTGTCACTAACTAGCAAGTTTTGCAAGCAAGATAGAAATCTATCTACAGTATCTGGATACTGTATTTTCTAGTGCAAGCACAAGCACACTAATGAATGCTCCCAGTCCACTGTTGTGATTTTTTTAAAAAAAAATTATTATCATAATTATTTTAAATTTTGAAGTCACAATATACATCACTGTGCTTAATCTCTACTTTGGTAGTCATAAGTAAGTAGTAATATGAAAAGTAACCAATTTAAAGGAAAGCATTTGGTTATCCTTCTGAAAATTAAGGGTGCTTTATTAGTACATTTACTGGTTGAATGAAAAATTTCTACTGCTTCTAATTTCTGCTTGAGATCAATTTCATGATTTAAAGATTTCTACTCATTTCTGGCTTCCACTTGAAATAAACTGTATTTTAAATTAGCTCTAAATAAACCATAAAAGTATAATTCAGTTTCTAGCACACTTTAGGACCAAGATAGAAATGGGAGCTCTAAACTGAGATCTGCATTGTTGTTTGACTGACAAATGAATTTTGATGTATTCTGGGGCTCTGACCTTTGCAATTATTTGTGTAGCAGTCCCACATCTCTTGATCAAGCCTCTGCTGGTTTTACTTTTACTAGTACATGTTTCTGTCTTTGCACACAACAGACATAACGTGTTTTGGGCAACTGGAGTAAGAATGTGAATAGTGGGGTGCCTGGCTTTGGGATTTTCATTCTTCCCTAAGTGTTTTGTATGTGTTATCTTGTTACAGGACCCAAAAAGGCATGTCTTTGTACAGTCAGTTACTTTTCACCTCAGGTGCAAGGAGATTTCTTTAGATGACCGTCTCACAACATCCGTTTGTATTGCTGACTTCCCTGTTTCAGTGTGTTCTCTCAATTTTTGGCTTGTACACACAAAATCAAAAGCTGGGCTTAAAAATTTGTCACAACATGTCTGAAGAATTGTTTACCAAACCCATATACTTGCTTTGAGACAATTTGTAGTCAATAACCTATAAAAATTCACTTTTGCAGTCAGATGAGGTGAACTTTAACTCATTCAACTTGTGTGGATTTGTCTGGCATCTCTTTTAATGATGTATGGAAATGCTACTCATTTAATGCGTTCTTGTGGCCCTGAACTTCCATTCTCTGCTTCCTAGAAGTGCCATGTAATTGCTTGGACTGAGAGTAGTTAATATGTGAAACCTCGTTGTCTGCAGTGGATAGAGGATGGAAGTGCGGGAACAGTGTGTTTGGAAAGCTCTTACTGCAAGGGCTGGCTGCTGTATTTTAACCACGGAGATTGCAAAGGTAATGAATTGCACTGTTAACTGGAGGGAGTCTGTTATTTCCACTGACTTCCTCTGCAGCTGCAGCTCGTGACCCACCTCCAAAAGACAGTCCTGCACTGGAGCATCGTGTGCTGTGCAACGGGGCAGAGTCTGGGAGGGAGCGCAGGTAGGCACAGAACTGCAGGCTGAAAAAGGGCTTTTGTATGAATGGAAGAGACACACAGCCTGGAAAGCAGGAAGAACAATTTATTCACATCTTTCTCAACTCATTCTTAGCTCTGATTTTTCCTTTGGGAGGGTGGCACCTGGTAGACTAGGAATTTTCAAAAAATAACAGGGATTTCATATATCTGTTTGTGAGCACACCTGGATGTGTTGGATATTTTGCAGTAGTAATTATGTCTGCACACCTGCTGGTTTCAGTCCCAAATCAGTTTGCCAGACATGTCTAGAGAGATTTATTTCTCCTATACCTGAAAAAGCTCTTTTACCACTGAGTTTTTACTACTCTAAATAAGCCTAAAGAAAAAAAGAATAGGATTTTTTCTTGTCTTTGCTTGAGCCGTTGGTATCTCAAACTGAACTGTGGGGTTTGTTAGGGGGAGGAGGGTGTTTGGATGATATTTTAATAGCAATTTGTTTTTGCTTCAATGTGTGATAGAAATACAAGTGACAGGAGTGGGAACAGGAGAGTTGCTGAATTCTGCTGGAATTTTTCCTGTGGGAATCTGTTAATGTTTTTAATTCTCTGAGAGATTTTTCTAAGGTAATCCTTTTGACATTTACATATTTTAAATGACTCTCATTAAATAAAAGCTTAGCTTTTTTCTATCAATTGCTGAAGTGGTGATACTGGAATACCACTGCATAGAAATTCAAATGGTTTGAGGATTATTCTAATTGCAACCTAAGCAAAGTAAGATTTGTGAGGGATATTAATAGAGAATTGTTCTTTAAAAAAACCCATAATTTTGAAGGAAATTTAACTGTTCTGGCATTTAGCAGATGCATTTTTTTAGACAAAACTCTTTTTGGTACTTATTGTGTGGTGCACTTGGCCATTTGCTAATTGAAACCCTAATTGGGACAGCTGTGGTTTCCACTGGTGTAGCAAATGTAACCATGCAGGAGCCAAGGATTTGCAGTGCACCTTGTGAAAAATACTTTTCCTTGTCTGTCTCACATCAGGGTGTAGCTCAGCCCCTGGAGGAGGATACTGTTACCAACACAGGGGAGGCTGGAAGAAGTCAGTGGAATATCTTTTAAGAAACAAGCGCATGATGGCGGAGTGTTGCATCTCTTGCAGGTGATTCTCTCTTGCAAGCAAATACTGCCATAAGCAAAACGATTCATATATTCATGTCTTCTAACTCCTTTCACAGGAGGCAGGACTCATAGCATAAGGATATCTCAGGGACAAACATATGTAGCCCTGAGATGCTTTTAAATGAACTTTTTTCTGTAGGTTGTACTTTGCTTGTTCAAGCCCTTGAGCCAGATTTTGCTCTCAGACCAGACTAAATACTAAGCAAATTCATTTAATTAAATATGTTGCAGATATCCCCAGTTAACAAGAACAGATTGGTCTCCCTGAGGCTAGATGGAATTAAAAAGAAAATAAATGCTGTGCTAATTAGAGAACTCATTTTCAGACACCTGGGGTGAAACTTTAAGAAGTCCTAGAGATGTAGGATTGAAAATTCATTTGGAAATGAGTCTTAGGCTTCTAAATCACTTAGGCACTTTTGAAAAATTTACCCAGAGGCTTTAACCATCTCACAATCATCACATTTAGCAGGTTTGTAGCTGTCTGTTTAGCAAAGCACAGTATAACCATTATCTATTTGTATCAGTACACCACAATGTATTTCATTATCCCTGTAAGTAACATAGGGAGGCTGAGCTACCTGATGAGTTGAAGGTAGGCTACATGTCATTTTTTTGAGGATGCTTATGTGTCAATGGGAACAGATTGATGCTTTCTTGGAGTTGTTAAAGCACTAGTGCACCAAATTTCCATCTATTTGCAACCTCATGGGACTTTCTGTAGGTACCTAAAAACTTTTAATAAATCTTGGTTTTAAGGGACTTGTCCAAGCTCCTGGATAAAGAAGACAGAACAGATGCAACTTTACAGCTGGAAGAAAAATGAGGTGCTTAACATTCATCTGCCCAGTAGTGATAGGAAGTAATAAGGAGTCGTAAGCTTAATAAAAATTAGGTTTACTATAAAGCCAAATTTCCATACATGATTAGCAGAAAAGTAAGGAAATAACCAGGCTCCAAGGAGCAAAAAGTGTCTTGATTTGCTTAGAGCTCAGAAGTATGTTTTCAGTAGTTGGTTTTTGCTCTTGTAACCGGTCTGAGGATTTTTCTGAAATATCATCCTTGTAAAGACATGCATTAGTAGCATCTGTTTCATGCCAGGTAAAACCCTTCCCACAGCCACGCACACACTTGCTGTCTGTCAGCAAAAACTTCTGTGTCAGTAATTAGAAAAATGCTATTAAAAACCTGCCTTGTAATCCCAGATAGCCTCTGGGTTGACTCCGTTCTGTTTCCTTGCTCAGTGCAGTAAGCCAGGAGCACTCCACCGTGAAGAGGGACCCCACTCCTCTGAGCAGCCCTGAGCTATTCTTTCATTTACGTGGTTCTACAGAGTGTCATTTTGAGGGCACCAGCACACAGCTGTAGTGCCCCAAAGAGGTGACCCTTGGTGACAGAATCTTTAGTCTAACAGGTTTATAACACAGGTTACAGATGCAACATGTACAGCATGTTACAGATGGGCACTTGGGAGCTGGATCTCACCATGGGGGCAAACCTGTACATCATGTAATCATCTGAAAATTTACTCCAGCTTGTCATGAGCCTGGATCATCCAACAACATAATAAAACAGATGAGTCAGGGCCCTAAAAGACAGAGGGTATCCACTGAGCTCATTATTTTCATACCTAATTACACGGTGCTATTGAGAGAGAACTGCACATTACGCTGAGGAATCCTGTTTCATCACTAGTTCTAAAAGATAATTGCATTTAATTAGGACCTATAGATACCATGGTGGTTACTGATCTATAAACACTCAAGGCAGACCTGCAAATGAGGTGCAATAGCAAGTGCATCTATTAAACACAATCCAAAAGCTGCTACTGAGGTGAGATGACAATAAAAAGTTGAGCTGTTTCACATGGAACTCATAGCTCTAGCGCTCTGTTCTGATTCTCTGCAATTCCTCTGCTGTGAACTGGCAGACAAACATCTGCTGATCTTCCCTAACGGAGTTTAAAAAACTTTTTGTTTAATCAGGGATAATATATGCATGAATGGGAAAAAGCGATGAGAGCTGACATCTGTAGTGGCAAAAGCTGCCCTCTTCTATCTGAAGTCAGGAAGAAGGATATAAAGCATGGCTAATAATGCCACAGATAAGGCAGTAAACACTTTTCTTCGTGAAAATATTTCTTGTAATGGGCATTATAATGCATTTTCCAATGAATTGCACATTGTACTTCCAGCCAAAGAAGCTGCTGGTTACCTTGTCACAGCACAGTTCTCGAGGGTCATTTGCAGCAAGTCAGAATACAGAAAAGTCATCCTCGTCCTTTCCTGGTGCTCGTGCAGAGCTGCCTGCAAAGGTGTTCATGTGAATGGAAATACCTGGTGAGGGTGCCAGAGCAGTGAGAGTCTGCCTGTGGGAATGGCACACACTGTTCCTGTGAGCTCATTAGGGCCATGTGGGACAGGGCAGCCTCTTGCCCATACACTAGTCCTGTTCTGTGCTGGCCCCAACCACATTTGAACCAATGACATGAAGCTGAAAGCATTTGTCTCTATTGATCCTTTAGGGAATACAAACCCCTTGGAATAAAATGTTTAACACAATAATCACGAAGTTAGTGTGAAACACTGCATCTCTGTTTTCAAGTTACCATGCTTGGAACCAAAAATTCAAACACTTGAGAGCAATGGAATTCCTGTGTAGACCATAACTCCAATCTCATCTGAAATTCTTTTCAGTTGATATGTTCACTGCAATGCTTTTTGGGAAATGGTTGTGAAGGAAAAGCACAGTAGTGTTTTTATGGGGAGGAAGTAGCCAAGGGGCTAAGTGGAATGATGAATTGCTTGCCCACTGAAATTATGGGTATCCAGTTTCTTGTATTCTCTGGCTCTTCCCTTTTGCAGCAGGGAGAACAGCTGAACAATTTTGTATTTACGAGCGTGTGAGAGGTGTGTGCGCGCCTGGCCAGCTCAGCACCTTGCTGAAAGAGGAAGGCAGCAAAAAGCAGTTGGACACTGCTTCATCAGCTGATGTTAAGAGGAAATACTTTGCCCTGAACCGTGTGGCAAATAGAAAACATTCAATAATGATAATTCAAAGAGCAAGGTGTCTAGGAAAATCAACTGTCCTGCTCAGAAAATACTTAAAGTTGTCAGTTCACTTTACCTTACATTTTGTCTTCTCCTTTCTGATATGTGTCTTCTTCTCACCCCCCAGTTCATTGCTGTGATGGCTCTGCCACCTCCAGATCCACAGTTTGTGCTCAGAGGTACCAGTTGTGCAGTCCACACTCTGCACTTCTCCTGTGCAGGCCAAGAACCCAATATCCCCGTGCTTTTCTCTGGGTAAGTAAACCAGGATTTCTGGCTGCACTGAGCATCATATGTGATTTCCTTTTAAAACTGAGTATATTATTTTGACTAAGTGTATCTGGAGAAAACAGCACTGTGCGTGGTTGTGAATGATGGGGGTGTTGTCTGTGCATACAGCTTCAGTTTTTGAAAAAAAGGAAAAGCGTCAGACTGATCACCTGAATGCAGTGGTCACACTAAAAGCATCTGTTCCTACTGCCAGGTCTGAGACTGGGTTTATTCATGTCTGGAATCTGAAAACACACAGAGTGGACACAGCACTGGATGGCCATGGACGAAAATCTGTCTACTGCGTGGAGACAATGGGTGGTAAAGACAGGCTCCTCAGGTTAGCAAAGCTGACAAAAACCAGTGAAATTTTTCTTGTCTCTGTGATGTACACAATTGAAGGGGGAAAAAGAGGAGGGGGAAAGGAGTCTCTTAATTTTGGAGTCACTGAAAGTCTCTCCAACACACATGGAAATGCACTGAAGTACAAAACTACAGAAAAACTAGAATAAAAAGTGGGGAAAAAAGATACAATTAAATTCTTTATGATGTATATGTTATGACATCGCAACAACTTGGGATCCAGAGTGTCTTTATTACTGCACTGAGATCACATGAGGTCTTTGGGTAAAGGAAATACACTTGGATTTGAAGTTGACAAATCTTTCACAGCTGGTTCTCAGGATAGATTGATATAAACAGTATAGAGGAGGGAGAAAAGGTAAGGAAAGAAGAGAAGAGTAAGAGATGGCGAGTGGAAGACTGAATGTGAGCAAGAATGCTGAGTTTCCTGCCCTTGCTTTGTTGCAAAATATCTTCTGTTCTTGTTTAGTAAGGGAAGGTCGGGAAGATTTGTGTACTTTGGATTAGACAGGTGATCTAGAATAGATGCCAAAGTGTCTGTATGATTAGGAGGTGTTCTGACATGTTTATCTAGAGAAGACATCTCATAATATACAGTGGAACTGATTAGCATTTGTATTTCTTATCTACGTAAGTAAAATTATCAACACTCTTCCCCATAAAATCACATTGAATGAGCATTGTTTGTATATTTCTGCTGTATAGTTATAACAGTTCATATAGCAGTGCAGTTGTAGGACAGCAGTTACCTGTATTTCATATTTCTCTCTTCTGAAGCTGAATCACAATAATTTCTTGCATTGTTTGTATGCCCAGTGCTGTAAATGTTGTGTCAGTTTGTCACTCAACTGAACAGTAGATGGAAGTGCACTGATGTTGGAGAAGTCCCATTAGTCTGCAGATTTACATCTCCTCTGTTTTGGTTTTATACTTCTATCAGGTGATACTGCTAATTAAAGTAAGATATGGAAAAGGGATTTTTATGACTCCTTGGCCCAGGTGGGGCCATGAGGACAAATACCCTGCGTTACTGTAGTTTATGGACTGGAAGCTTCTCCACAGTGGTACTTTGTGGTCCTTGGTGTTGCTGCCTGGGAGCAGCCCCTGTGGGATAGAGGGCTGTGTCAAGGACTCTGAGTGAGCTGCACTTGTACCTCAGCAATGCAGCCACGGGCGCTCTGGGCTTGGGTGTTTTAGCCACAGTGTTTTGTTGTTTCATTGCTGCCAGTCCCTCTTGTGTTGTGTCTCCACACACGCTGAGTCCTGACAGTCCTCTTGCCCTCCCTGTGGCTGAGGGAAGCTGTCCACTGAGTAACTGTAGCTTTTTATCTCTGATGCTCTCTTTGTTGTCTTGCTGTTTGTCTTTCAGCTGTCAACACATGACATTTCCATTTCATTGCTAGGGTGAATGAGTGTTACATGTGTGACTATCTGGGTACTTTTGTTTCCTTTGAAATTAGATCTAATCAATGGTAAAATGTAAGTATTTTATTGTGAATATGTTCAAATGCTCATGAGACTTTATAAATATATGCATACACATAAATAGCGTAACTGGGCTCAATCATGTCTCTCTCCACATGGAAACAGCAAACTGGAACTGCAGTGTGTCTGACTGGCTCTCAGGCCCTCCCTCCTCCCAGTAATGTTTGAACCTCTTGGCCAGTTTCGCAGTTGGCAGAAGGGTGGTGGTCTGGGGGCACTGGGTTCCTCCATATTTAATGAAAGACCCCCCACAGAAGCTTTACTAAGCTCATCCACTGCTGCCTGCTGAAGACCCAGTTTGAGTTACTGCCCTTGCAGGCATCCCAGGCTTCCTCAGACCTGCAGCTCATGGAGAATTTGTTTTACTGTAACAGTCAGGGGCGCGACCAGAGGATCTGCTTGTGGGATTTAGCAGAGGGACGGACTTCAGTGACGGATTCCGTCTTCACGGAGCATGTGGGATTCTGCAGATGCTCTCTGTTAAATGTGGCACAGGGACGCTGGCTAATGGCCATGGCAGCCAAAGGCCTGGAGGAGGTAGGAAATGTCTCTTTCTCTGGTGCTTGGGAAGTTGCTTTGGTTACTGAAATGAGATAGTTCAGGAGCACCATTGCTCTTGAATTCTCTGCTCAGGAGAGGGCAGCACAAGAAACCTTCGGGGGTTCTCATCACTAATTGTACTGCCACAAAGATGACTGAATTCTGTAACTCATGCTCTAAAAACAAGGATACCAGCCCGAGATTTGTCTGACATTTAAGTATTTGCACCTGCTGCTGGTCTTCACATGCCGGAATTTTGAAAACTCTTCTGGTGCTGCTTTATACTGGGAACAAGAGTCCTTCTGAGGAACTGATGGTCATAGATGGAGGTGCTCATCTTCCCCCTGAACTGACCTGGGTTTGGCAGAGCAGGGGAGGTGCAGGTGATTTGTAATGTGATACGTGGTCTGTCACCCCAGGCTAATTCCTTAACTGGAACTGGGGCTGGAAGTAGTTGAATTACTATTGGTGGCCAGAGGTTTGCTCAGTGTGAGATAATTGCAGGGTCCATTTCAGTTCCTCGTCCACATCTAATACCACTATCACTGCAGCCACTGACTGACAGCTTTGTTGGCAATTTCCACTTCTGCTTTGTAGAAATCATAGCTTTGTTTTCGACACGGGACTGTTTGAGGACATCGCATAAATTATTTTAAATGTTTTATGTCAAAGTACCAAAATTACGAAAAGATAAAAAATGGCATAAATATGAAAAGAAATATCACTGAAAGCTCGCTGCAAATTGTTGATGATCATAAAACTTCACATGCTTTTCTGGTCTGTATCTTGAAACTGAAAGTTGAATATTTTATACACATGAAGTAATAAGTGCTTGTATTGCAAGAAAATGTGAACTTTTTATTATTCAGAAGTTAAGCACATATTTAAGTACTTTGTTGGCTCACAGCCAGAATGTTTCAGCCTTTAACAGAACTAAGCCTGCAGACACAACCACTGCACCAGTAAACACAACCATTCTAAGTCCCATACCTTGTTCTGATCAAGAACTCCCTCCATTTTACACACTGCTCAATAATGTATAAGTTAAACAAATTGACAAATGCATTCTTGGGTCAGCCGGAGAAGCCCTGGTAATAAAGAGTTAAATAATCATTGGACCAGACATTTACCCCGGTGTTGCTTACAACCCATCTTTGGTTTATTCTCATTTTTTTGCTTGGGTCCCTGCAAGGGAGGATGATTGGCTGTCTCCTGAGGCAGAAGAGTTCCTTTCTGTGTGTGAACCTTTGCATTAGAACTGTGTCACGTTTCAATAAATTCACATAAGCTCCCATAACATATAGTGCTTCCAAAAAGGCAGCACTGTGTGAGACACAGTACATTTGCAGCTTATGATTAAAATTAAGACTTAATAAGTGTTTATGCTTGGCTGGTGCCCAAAAAAAGAGTAATTTTGTCTTAAAGCAGGTTCAGTCCATAAATAATGAGATCTGAACAGGCATTTATTTGTTCATGATTGCATTTAAATCACCAATTATGAGTTACACACACTTTTCTTGCCAATTTGCCAGAAACATGTTAAAAGCTTTATTAATGTGAAAAAGAAAAAGGGTGTGTTTCCTTGTGGCCAGTTTTAGCCACCCAGGAACACCATTAACCTCAGGCAAAGGCAAATCTTTCTTCTATTAAGCAAAACCAATATAAACACAGAACTTCAAGTTTTAGGTTACAGTTGTCAAAATATATGAAATAGTATTTATTTCTAAGGCTCAGTTACTTTTAATGCAGACAGTCTCTGGAACTGTCAGTCCAGCACAGGCAGCAGCTCATGCCTGCCTGCCTGCCTTCTGCACAAAGCTTTTCTCATTGTGTTTCTCTTTGGCCTTTGCAAGCCAAACTGTGGCCCTTGTACCAGTTCATCTGCTTTTAGTCAAGGTAAAGCAAAGGTTTGTTTTTTCCCTTTTAACCTGCAGAAGTGCATTTATCACAGCACACTTACCCTTCCTTATTACGTAAAAGTTGCAGTTTCAGTCTTGCCTAGGAGGCGATGCCCTTTGGAGAGACAGTGATGAAAGATGCAAGATGGGGGCAGGTCATCTTCATATTTATAGCCCGTTTCCTGCCACAGCTAACTTGGTCATTATGTTGATAGCAAGAAAGTTGCCAAGAGAAAAGCATCTTTTGTTAAGAGTGTAGCTCCAAAGAACCAGAATTCCCAGATGATCAAACTTTGGTCTGTTCCCAGGTTTGGTCTGCAGACTGGATGGCTCTTAGCTGTAGTCTCTATTCCTCAAACCTGGAGAATAGTTTCCTGCCCTATTGCTCAGTGACTTTAGAAAGTGTTCTGTATACTGTGTGCAGTGCATTGTACTCACAGTCCTAGAGTGCAGCTGGCTTTTGGCAGGCTGGCTGACAGCCTCTAGAAATAGGAAGATGTTCTGGCAAGCTTTGAACTAAAGGTATGGGATTGGAAAGCCATCGCAGCTGCCGTGGTCTTGATTGATGGCTCCCAGAGGAGCCATATTTGTGTAATACCTCATCTCAGATGCTTAAGGAAATTCACACGACTGGGGCTGTCCAGCAGCATTGTTGGGCTCTTGCACTTTCTGAAAGAGCCCAGAATGGCTGGTGATGTTTGATTTGTCAAATGTTTCAAGGCGTTTAATTTTACAACATAATGCAGACCATTGTTTAGTTAATTAAATTAAAAGATCACCTTGGTGATTAGGTGTGTGTTTGAGAAACAGCCATGTTCCTGGCACAAGGTTTTGATACCCAACAGCTTCTATTTCTCCATAGTTCCAGGCTTGAGAACCAGCCCAGAGTTGAGGCACTGCCACGTCAATCAAGAAACTCAAAACCTTCCAGTGCCAAACTGAAATGGCAGACTCCCCTGATCTTGCCTGCCATCATTCAGAGGTGGAAATGAGCTACTTCCTTGGCAGAGGAATGACTTGCCCAATGTTTTTTAAAAAAAAAAATCCAGAATAAAAACCCCTAAAGCAGATCCTTAATTCATTACCATCAGTGCAAGCAACAGTGGAAGCTGCTCTGTAGAGAGAGCAGGTGTTTAACAGAGCATTGTCTGACCCTGCTTTGAACAGGGTCAGACAACATTGTGTTGAAAATACTTGTGTGCTGATGCTGCTCCAGCCTGCAACAGCCACTCATTCTGGGGTTCCAATTTGTTAGTGCAGTCAGAAGTAAATAAAAAGTCCTCCTTGGATATATATACTGCTTATATTTCCATGCAAGCTCTGTGTTACCATAACAGCACAGAGGAGAGAATGCAAGTGTCCAGAAGTGATCACAGCCAAAAAATTAGCAACAGAGATGGAAAAAGAGGAAAGGAAGCAGGGAAGTGTTTTCAGATTAAGCAGTCTGCAGTATTATCTCTTGTGTGCACAATGTCATCTACTGTTTGAAGAGTGCAATACAGATTAAGTGAAAGAGTGGAGAAGAGGATGTGTTCACTCAAGCACTTTTGCCTGCCTTTCCTAAAACAATGTACTTCTTTAGATAAGTGTAGATTCCCCTACAGCTCCAACTTCATATGCATTTCTCAGTTTCCTCCAGACAGTTTTTACTGGAAGAGCTTATATTAACCTTAATCACCTTAAAAGACTTGTGTTTTTAACAGCAGAATTTTGATCTGGAGCCTGACCAACTCCTCTTGTTTTCCTGATGTCAGGTTCAGGTTTTGGAGCTGCCATCCAAGACATCAGTCTGTACCTTGAAGCCAGAGGTGGGTGCCAAGCTGGGCATGCCCATGTGTCTGAAGTTATGGCAGGTAAGGCAAGAGTGCCTGCTAATTGTGAAATGTTTTCCCTGTGATTCATTTTATATGAAGCACATGAATCTTTCTTCACTTGGATTTTGATTTATTATCAAACCAATCAAGTAATTATACTATTAAAGGGGGGAAAGATTTGTGAACATCCTTAATGTAACTTTCAGAGCTTTCCAAGCTTTAATGGAAGATTTGCAAATGCTCAGGAAAAGCTTTGTATCCTTAGGATAGATCCACTTTTTTGCATCAATCAAGAGGAAAATGAATGCCTTACCAAAGCCACTTGTTTGATATGGTTTCTCACTGCATTAAGAATGATGAGAAATGATTGGGTTGCTTAAAAACAGTGATTTTAATGGCAGATTACATTCACTTCAATGCCCTCAGGATGAGGAAGCACTCTATGAACATTTCTATTCCAGACATACAATAGGAACAAAATATTTATGGCGGTACTGACTTTAGACAAAAAGAAAAAGAAAAGCAGTTAGTGAAAAAAACCCTACATTTGCAGAATACTTAGCAAATAATGTTTATGGGCTGGCAACAGTGAATGACAAGTAATACAAAAAGGTGGCAGCAGAGGGAGGAAGCAGTTTAGGTGTTTGGCTCAAAATGTCCAAAGAATTGGTGGCAAAGCTGATTCTCATTTAATCCCCTGACCACAAGCTGTTACAGGTCTACAGGACCATCTGAGCTTATGCCAAGTGTGTAATTCCTGCAGGCTCATCTGAAAATTTGTGTTGGTTTCAACTGAAAACATTATCAATCAGAGTTTGAGGCCTTAGTGTCTTCACTCAAGGTCCTGAACCGACTGAAATCTAGAGGAATTCAGTTGCTAACTTCAGACAAAAATAGGAGAGGCCACAGTTCAGGTCCCATGCTGTAATTAAAGACTAGGAAAAAAATAGAAGGAAAATCAAATAGACTGATTAGGCTTTTATTAAACAAAGTTTCTCCTAAAAAGGCAATCAGTGTTCAGTGCTTGATGAAATGAATGGGGCTTTCTGTCTCCTGGACATTTTTTAATAAGATGGAGATAACTGAGGAAATGTTCAGTGTTGAAAATTTTGTTGCCTGTATAAGAAGTCCTCTGTCTTGCCATACTTTATATATGCATTAATATTGCTATTCCTCTAGGAAGAAGAGCAGGTGCAGAGTCTTAATTTCATGCAGTTTTTAATTTTGTTGCCAGTGGGGATAAAGCAGAAGACTGGGAACTGGGAGAGGTAAATTATTCCATGCAGATTCTGACTTTGAGTACTCACCATAACTTCCTGGACTGCACCAGGCAAATATAGATAATCCCTTACAGCCTCACAGCTGTGTATGCTCTTTTACAAATGTGTGCAACTTGGTTTAAAAGCACAGGGAGGAGGATACCCTTAAGGGCAAATAATTACATGTGGTGTACCAAAGTGATGCTCTGCATTCTGTTTTGTGGTTGCACTGGAAGTGGCTCTCTGAGTAAGCTTGTAACCATAAAACAGGAGAACACGAGCTACCCCAGCTGCACCCCTTCCTGAACAGAGACCGTCCAGGATTTCACTGTACGTGGCTGTGTTGGGCAATACAGACATACCCAGGAGATGAGCACTCCCAACCCAGCGCTCGTGGGCAACAGGTTGCCTCAGAGACTATTTGATGTTGGTTATGGCACAGTAAATTAACAAGTTGAAACAGAATCTGACAGGAAGAGAATGGTCTGAAGGAATTATGCTCAGGGTAGTTGTCCGACGAGAGCTGAGGGGCTGCAGCCAGGGACCACTGTGTTTTCTGTGTGCCAATAAACAAAGATGTGTGGCTCAGGGACACTGCAGACCCCAGCAGCAGCAGCGTGAATGACACACTTTACTACTGAGCAGAAGGCAACTGAGGCTTAGGTTAGGCTTGTAAATTAAGCTTCACTGGCTTCTCTCCTTAAGCAATAAAATGCTTGCAGTTGTTTATTTTGTTATTTTTCAGTGCTTTTCACTCTTCTTTTTCTAGGTCTACCCTTCAACATATTAGATCATTCAAGAGTTTTTTTCCTGTGAAGATTTCTGTTCTTAAATACATTGTCCCTTCAGTTTCACACCTTCCTGCTATTACTAATCGGGTGGAGTAGGATTTGCAGAAGTAAGGATAGTCTTCCCTTAAATTTTTTGCACTCCTTGGGGAAGGCATCATGTTGCATAATGGTGCAAACAAAATAATTCAACAAGAATAATACATGTTGAAACTGGAAATGCCGAGTTATTACTTTATATAAACTATGGCAATTATTGCTGTTGAGCTGACAGCAGATCACCTTTTTTTCCTTCCTTGACAGTTATCCAAATGCAACAACAAAATGTGCTTAGGAAGAGCAATGATTTATAATTTAATTTTTCTATTTTAACAGAACATGAATGGTGAAACTTCTCTCCAGCAGTGTCCGTTATTAGAAACTGAAATAAGTAGGCTGTTGTGAAGCACTGCTTGAGAACTCTCCTGATCTTTCAATAGCTTTTATTGTTGAAGTTCATGTTCTCATTAAAATACTACACTTCAGATGGTTAGGAAAGTCAGGAAGAAGTAGTGTGGGAGACCTTCATTTCATAGGTTTGGGTTTTAAAATAGACCAATCTTAGATCTGGCTTGCTAATGACTGGTTATCAAATCTAAGCTGAGATGCCCACCGCACACAAAAAAAACAGTTTTGCTTGGCATTTCCCAAAACTCACCTGTCTCTCCCATTTGCATGAGGGTTGTGAGCTCCTGTGAAAGCTGTTTGGAGTAAGGAGAGGAGCCACCCCTGCCCATACATTCCATGTTTCACTGGCTAATGACAGCTATACCTTCTATGAAACCTTTCCTGAGTCTTGTGCTCATGGAAGAGCAGTAGAAATCATTGTGGGGGGTTTTCATGCTTTTTTTAAACCTAAAAGTACCTGTGAAATACTTCGTTTTGCCTTGAAGGTTTTACCCTTTATTAAATATAAATAAAATCTGGAATGTTCATTTCATTCAGATTTTTTTTTTTAGCCTTTCCCTGGTATCAAAAAGCAGATACTCTTGATCCAAAATAGCTGATGAGTTAACATTAATTCACATGTATTTGACATATATTCATTGCTCTGATGTTATATTATTTTAGCATGTCAAAAATTTGATAGTAAAATTGTTCACAGTTCCAGCCACTATTAGAGACCTGGTTTGTGGGCCTTTCTAGCCAGAGCATGCTCCCTGCATTTTCAAAGGAAAAGGGAACTTAAAGGAAAGAAGGAGGTTCCTGGAAGATCCCAGGTGTAGACAGACCCCTTCAGAAGGATGGTTTCCTACATTTCCAAGGATTTCCCCTTGGTTTCCTTCTTTCAAGGGGCAATGTTCTTCCCTGTTCAGTGAGATCCTTTCCTCTTTCAAATACTTCTCTATGCTGAGTAAGGCTGAGGAAGCACATGGGGTTGTTACTCAGCAGTCGCGTTACCCAGACCACCAGTCCTGTTAGTTTAACTCCCCCCAGAACAAATAATAACCAGTGGGAGAACAGCCTGGACCATTAATAGAGGCAGTGAGCCTTTGGCCACTGCAGGTTTGTAACATGGCATTGACAGCCAGGGAGTTTGACCTCTTTCAATAATGTGATACCAGGAAAAATTAATTCTTTATATCCTTTACTTTGAATTGAATACCAAGTAAACAAATCCCGTAAGAGCAGACAGTGTTTGGGAAGATCTCAATAGCCTGTTGGATACATTTCTTAGATGTGCCTACATGAGGTGGTTAGAGAAACCAATGTCTATTTTGATATTTCTTCTCCTGTTAAAGAAGTGACTGGCATTAACAGATGCCTCTTTTTTAGTTGCTTTTCATTAGGGATTTGCATCTTCACTCTTGTAACCAGTTACTGCTTATGGGATCATTAGTCTTTTGGCTGGAGCAATGATGAATATTTGCCGTAAGTGTGACATGTAATCCAGTAATGTTCCCTTCTTTGAGTTATTTCAGGGGCTTAAATAAATTAGGTGTCTGCCCAGGGTGCCATGCCCTTTGGCCTGTGACATCATTAATCAAAATAGCTTTCAATTGGTTACAGTGGGACTCAGGCGCCCGTTAACCCCTTGGTGACTCACTCAGAGATTCCTGACAGGAGGTTCAGTGTACACCTTCAAGCACAGGGGTGCACTTGGGTACAGGATCCCTCTGTATAACCCTACACTTGGCAGTGTGGAACTTGAATCCTGAAGCACAGCACTTCTGTCAGTGCCCATAAGGGATTGGATTGCTTGATACTAACTCAATTGCTCTGCATAAATGCTTTTAAGAAGCACAAAGTTCAGATCATGAAGTAAAGCTCCTGAAAACTTCAGGCAGTCTCTTTTCAGGTGTTGTAGAGGGCAATAGTTTGGATTTTCAGAGAGAAATGTTCTATATCTGTATGTGTGTATATATATAGGTATGTACCTATCTGTGTGTGTTAGATATGTATTATATAAAATTTAGAATATGATACATATATATAAACCCCGTAAGTACATATTACCTAGTAATGCCTTCTGTAAGTGGATGGATTATCAAGATTTGACATTCAGAATTCTAAATGCTTTTTCACTTTTATGCCAGTCAACATTTTAATTTATTTCCTTGGTGCTTGGACTGAAACCTACCTGGGGATGGTAATTTTCCTAACAGACTATTTACTTCTCAAACAATTTTATTTTTCTCTTAATCAGCTCAACTGTGGTTCACAGCCTTTGCTTCTGGCTGGCTATGAAGATGGATCAGTGGTCCTCTGGAATGTGACAATGGGAAAAACGTTGAGCCAACTCGTTTGCCACCAGGAGCCAGTGATGAGCCTTGACTTTGACTCGGAGAAGGCCAAGGGGATCTCAGGCTCATCTGAAAAGGTGCTTCGCATCTGGAGCCTCAATGAGCAACAGAACCTCCAGGTCAGGATCACTGGCCCTCTAGTGTCATTTATCCCACTTTGCACTAACAGTTTGATAGACTAAAAAAATATTTAGTCATGAAGAGGAGTTGTTGCAGATCTCCAGCTAATTAATCACAGACTGGTTAGAATGTCTGTGCTATGTGACTAAACTTAGCAAAAGATGGTGAGGATTTAAAAAAAAGAAAAAAAACCCTCTCTCACATGTTTCTGGTTTTACCAAAGTTGCAACAGGCACACAGCCCTAGCATTACTCAAGCCATTGCCTCTGTATCTTCATTTATCACGTTAGTAGTATCCAGCTCTCGGAATGTCCTAAATATTATAAATGAGTTATAAAAATAAGAAACAAAGGATTACTTTTCCAAAGGTTCTGCTTGAGTGGCTAGAGCTTTCTTTCCACTGTGGGAAAGACAGAAGTATTTCCATGAAGTACTTCACAAACAAAAAGAATAGGAGTAGCCCAAGAGGACAAGAGGTTTAGGCAGCCAGCTTCCTTTGGCACCAACTGAGCCCAGCCAGAAACAGAGAAAATGAGGCAATTGGCTGTACCAGTTTGTGTCCAGGCTATGGTACCTGGAGCAAGCTGGTTTAGAAGGAGTCACATAATCACCAGTTCAGGCCATGCTAGTGAATGGCAATAAATACTGCTTTTATCTAGACAACCTTAGCAAGTGTTCCAACAGCGCCAAGGGTTAAGGAGGATTTAACTAGGTGTGGAAATGAAGCGCGTAAATAAAGGCTCACGGACATTGAAGTGGCCCATGCATCACCTCCACTGCTGAGTGCGTTAACCTTTTTAAAGTGGCAGTTGTTCCGTGAACAACGGAGAGAACCTGAACCAGGCCCTGTATGCCTAATACCTCTCTTCCTTGAGAAGAGAGCTGTGGATACACCAGTTCATGGGAGAATAATAATCACTGTTTCAGCTTGCAGCTTTTATGGAGATTTTTTTTTTAGGTAATGTGGTAAGTTAATGCTGTTTTCTGAGTGGTACTACAGGAAGAAAAGCACATGCTGGGACATCTGGTGTTGACTCATCCCCTGGGGGACACTATAAAGGTGTGGAATCTGCAAGGCATCACCCCAGAACCAGCACTGATGGGGTGGCAGGGCACTGAGTGTGGTGCAAATGCATCTGACTGAAATGCTGCTTGGGGGACACAGCGCTGACTGTATTAAACAGTGAAGTGATACTTAAACACTTTAATAAACACGAAGTGAAAGAGGCACTCCAGACTCTGAACAAGGAGTGAAGGTGTTCTAAGCCACAAGAATGATACACAGTTGTCATGGTTTGGATTTGTTGGTTTTTTGGTCATGTTTGCCCTCCCTTTGCCCAGCCTTTCTATCACTATTGGCACCATCTGCACCCGGTGTCCTTAGCTTAGGGAAGTGGAAGGAAGGTGAGCAATCACAGCAAGAAACCTGGTATCGAGACTAGTTCTCCAAGGCTAAGGTGTCAGAAATCTGACACCATGACAGGCTTCTTAAAGCTTCAAATACTCCAGCGGTGGAGAGGAAGTTGTTCCTTCGTATTAATTATAGCATAACTTCTTCCTAAATTCAAAGAAAATACTGTTCTTCACAGCCCATTTCAGTTATGAGTTAACCCTAATGCAGGGCTACAGGTATGACTCGTGGGAAAAACAGTTGTTCACCTGAAATATCCCAGATTATTTTGCACAAGGTATTCACATTCCTGGGAAATGTAGGATTAGCTACACCCTCAGCACCTCACATTGAGAGAGTAGCTTTTCTCAGAAGAAATTTAAATGCCAAGTATTACAAGCTACAAACAATGCTCCTGTGCTTCATGTGAGTATGAATGCCCTAATAAAATGCATCTTTCATATGAGCAGTAGAGATTGTCAAGGACATAGATTAAGTTTTTTTCCACTATTGCATTAATAATATAAACCAGATGGGGATTTTTTTTCCCTGACATTCCAGGTACCTGAGGTAATGGTAGACGTTGGAAAGCCATTCAGTGGCACATTATTTTTATTCTAAAAGGTTTCAATAAGTAAACGTGGCGCATTGCTATCTGCCGGTGGAGAAATAATGATGCAATGATGGCACTTCACCTCTGTTTTAAGTGGCAATGTTCCAGTGTGTCAATGAATAGATGATGAAGGTAACTGCACAGTTTATTGCTGTGGGGAAAGTTTGGTGCATTGTCTTTTACAAGAAAGTTGCTGAAATCATCACTGTCAGCAAATGGTGGGATTGGTTACGAGCCTTCTGATTTGGATGAGATAGTGTAATTATGTGATGATGTTTGTGGTAGATTGTAGGAGGTAAACACCTTCTGCAGGTGAATAAACAAAGCAGAACTAAGAAATCTGATAACCACAGAAGCTTCTTTATATATGGCAAGAAAAACAACTCTGTAAGATGCAATGTAAGTTTTGTTAGTTTGGTTGCTGAGGCTTTTCCCCCAAATGCTGAAGTGTAGGCTGCTGCTATTTTGGCTATGTTTCTAATAAGCAGAGGGCCTAAAGACATGCTTTGCGTCTAGATGCAAGTGTCCTTGGTCATGACTGGCTGAAAGCAGATCACCTGTTTTTACCTCTTTGTTTTCTTAATTACAAGCTGGTTTTCTGGTTAGGAAATTATGTTGGTATGTATTTGACTACTGTAGTTAGTGACTTATTGTAATAAGTCCCTGGATGGCACAAATCCTGGCACTAGGATTTCACCTGGCTGCATATATCTTGAGCAGGTTGTTCTTTGTTTCGCTTTTCTCTCTCACTCTTGTATTTGCAGATCATGCACAAATGCCACTGTTCCTTCATGTTCCATAGCCAAAAGGCATCACCATTACAGGCTTCATTTTCAAGTTGTAGCTTGCTGATGACATGCCATTTCTCCCAGTCGCCCTGATTTTGCCGTATAGATCTTGCCCACATAATTGACAGTAACGATGGGAGCGCCACGCCTGGGATTGGTTATAGCCATTAGCTAATAATCTCAGTTACAGAGCAAGGCCCATCTTACATTTGCGAGGCTAGTGATGTAAGTAATAAACCTTCCTTGTCAGGACACTTACACCAACAAAAATTCCTCTGAGGCCGTGCTGCATTAGCTTAACGTGGGGAGTTTGGAACATATGTACTAACAAAAAGGGCAGGTTTTGCAGTAGCAGCCCCACAAAAAGGCCCCCATACAGCCTCCCACTAATCATAAGGCTTGAGCCAAACTTACTGTCCTCTGTTCTTAATTGGCTTGTAGACACATTGTTCAGGTCCTCTTTAAAAAAGGAATGTATGGAGCACGTAAGAAGTATGTCAAGTTTCATTTAGCCTTTTTTCTCATCAAACTGCACAGCTCTTGCTATTTGAGTATGTAGCTGGGCAGTTATACAGTTGAAAAATAATTGCTTATGGCTTTATGCCTGTAAGATTCCAAGATGTCCTCAACTGCATCTGAAACCAAATTTGACCATTTTTGAAGTTTTCTATGTCCAGTGTAAAGGTTAACGTAAAGGTTAAAATTATCAGCAATTAATATGTTCTTTATAATCCTGTACTAACTGTGCATCATGGAATGTCCTTCAAGGAGGAAAGCTGCTCAGATGTAATGTGCTTGTCGATGCCTTCCTGCCTCAGACAAACAGCAAACACCACACAGTGTGTTAAAACAGGCTCTGGATGATACTAAGCTTTAGTACAAGATAGCCACAGACTCGGGCTTAAGTAGACAGTGACATTAACACATCATTTCCAATTGTGCTTATAAATAACAGCAGTTCAGGGCCAGTGATCATGCCAAAGGTGTTTTCAGTGCTGCAACAAAACCCAGGCTGTTCCAGTACACACACTGTGTGTCTCAGAGCCAGACTGCTCACTGATACAAGTCACCTGAGGTGAGAACAGCAAAAGCGTATTATATTAAGATTTTTTTCTGTTCTTCAAGAGAAACTCGTGTCAATGAAGTAAAACCTTTTCTTTCCAAGGGCTAAGTCCTGTGCAGCCCCAGTGTCTCCTGAAGGAAGCCCAATGCCTTCCAATGTAATTGTGCCCCTCAGAAACTTTTTCTCCAGTAGTCTCCAAAGAGTAACCAAGAGCCTTCCAAGATTGGTATCAATAACTTGGTCATAATCTCCTTTTGAAATTTGGTGTAAATAAAAGTCGCTTGGGGGGGAGTACTAGAAATACAGATTTTCTGACACTGTAACCCAGTTCCTGGAAGCATTCTTTTCTCAAGACTGAGGTAGATGCTACAACAGCTTATTGGGGGTCTTGTGGGGCACCACAGTAATAGAAATGAGTAGCAGGTAGTTTAAACATCAGCTCCAAATCTCACCCTGGGAATATTGCAGAAGCAGGGAAAACATATGGCCTTAGCTCTGAATGCTGCAGCTCATGCAAGAATAGCTGGAAGAAAAGGGCAAAGCTCTGTAGTCTGGTGCTCAAAACCTTGACTCAGAGCTTCACTTGTGACAGACTATAAATAGCTTTAAATGCAAAATAAACTAAAAACATACAAGGGATGGGTTTATTTTTAGAGAATGGTGCTGGAGATGAGAAGGCACAAGTTAAGGGCTTTTCCATCTCTGTCTATAGCTGTTCTCACTAAGCACCACCCACCACATGGTGAAAAGCTCCACACTCTGTGTGACACTGCTGTGTATGGGTGGGCACCTACACCTGTTAAGGTCCCAAAAGGTTCCTTTTTCTTCTATTTTGAACAATTAGAACTCATCTGTAACTTTTTCACACAGGTTTACAAAACACACGAACTTGTCAACGCTGGCATATCTGATATCACCATCCGTCCAGACAAGAAGATTTTAGCAACAGCAGGGTGGGATCATCGCATCAGGATCTTTGGCTGGAAAAAACTGAAGCCCTTAGCAGTGCTGGACTATCACACAGCAACTGTCCACTGTGTGTCCTTCTCAGATCACAGAATCCCCCGTGAGAGACTGCTGGCAGCTGGCTCAAAAGATCATCGCATCAGTGTCTGGTCAATATATACTGAGACGTGACACCTTCTGCACCGTCATGGACTAGGAAAACAGGATTGGTGAAGTAATTCCTAACGCTGTAATTCAACCCTGAATACGGGGAAGTCTCCAGGCTGAAGTGAGAGTCACAGGTTAATTCTTAATGCTGCCTGTTTAAGCTGCACGTTTTGTGTTTGAGAGAGGAAAGTGGATCTTTAAAATTCATAACAAGCAGACAAAGGCCAGTCACAAGCAAAGACACAGAACAAGTCACTTTGGGTTCTGCTACAGGTTTTGCAACAGCTTTTCTTTGGCAGGCTGCTGAAGTAACTTGTGCCAGTATTTTTGTGAAAAAGGACTGGAATCCCTCAAACTGGTGGGGGCAGAACATGTCTCTTTGTAAGTCATTTATGTATCCAAGAATCTGAATCAGTGTAAAGTATCACTCTTTCTTGAAAATTTATACCCATTAAACAACCTCCAGTGGTTTCTCATTGTCAGTTACTTTTTCTTCCCTGTAACTGAAAGGCTATCAGAACAACCTTGATTTGTTCACACTTCTGTGAAGTTTCTAACTTAAACCAACAGCCAGGAATGTGACTAGGGACGGCCTTTGGCATTTATGAATTTCATTATGTCTTCTGTCACCTCAAGCCTCACAATTAATCACAAGAAAGGAAGGGAAAAAATCTTCCCCTGCACTGCACCGCAAAGCTATGTAAAGCCTTTTACAGAGCAGTGCTAAATCCTTTCCATAGACTGACGAGCTGAAGGATTTAAACTCAGCAATCCAATTAGCGCCCTTCTCCTTGGAGAGTTAGGGGTAAGTTTCAGCATAGCAAGTCTGGGATTCAGCTACACAACTCTCATTAACATTTAGGGGAATTGCATGGGTAAATCCTTGTCCACACAGTGCAAATGGCTCCATTAACTTGTCATCTCTATGGTTGTGGAAGCTGGAATTCATTCATGAAGGGTTTTTTTGTTTGAATCATGAAGTAGCATTTGCATTCTTCTAAAGCACATTAGACACACCCCAGTGTGTTCAGAGCCATCACACTGCTGGATTCGGCCACAAAGCTGCAGTGACAACTGTGTCCAGGCTGGGCACTGTTGATACTTTATTGGAAATAATTGTTTCTGCACTGTAAAGAGGTGAAAACCAACGAAAAAGGCACCAGAAGTGTAGTAAACAGCAACATCAAAGACTTTAAAATTATTTCAGGAAAAACACACATGCAAATTAAGGTCTGGGTCTGTTACCCAGCTGTGCTTTGCAGGCAAAGACACTGCTGAACTGACAGCCTTAAGCACCCAGCCTTATGTTCTTTCCATTAAAACACAGAATCAGGATACTGTTGCCAGGCTTTTCTAAATAAAACGTGGCCTTACACATTTTGAGTATAATGACACTTTAAATAATGCATTTCTTTGATTATTTCTTTACTATTCAGTAGCTGTGTGGAGGATCACATTGCAGTAGAAAGTTCAAGCCTAATTTTGAGTGATCCCGAGTCAAGGGGAGGTGATGGTGTTCATTACATCTACGAGACAGAGTTGCACAGAGTAAGTGCTCCATCTCCACCCATCATCCACCTCCCACACAGAGGAGGGGAGCTGCTCACACTGTACAAGCGGCTCCAGCCACAGCCTTACGGAATGAGGGTCTGTCTCCACAAATGTGCTGCTGGAAAAAACCTTTTCTTTTGTTCTTCTTCCTTTTTCTTATAATGGGTCAGAATTGACAAATAGAGAAAGCACTGTTGTGTGTGGTCCAGGGACCTGTCCTAGGGAGTTTGCAAAGAGATTCCCACTTGGCTGTCCTGTCTGGTATCACACCACGCATGGCTTGGGCAACTGCCACAGGACTGAGGTGTACCTTTAATGCTCATCCAGCAGGAAAGGAAATCCAGGGCCTGCCCATCTTGGGCAAATCGTTACTGTAGGCAATGAGAAGGGCCGAACTTGGTCCTGGTAGAGAAGTAATTGCTCTCTGCTCTTGTCCCTTAGACAGGAAAAGGCAGCTGTGCCACCAGAGCTAAGTATGAGCGGTGATAAGCCAGTTTCAAGACTGACTGAAGCAAGGACTAAGATGCAAATCTCCAGCACTTCAGGGCAGCTCCAGGCTCAGCACACCCCTTGTTCTGAATGCCAGTTATGAGCACCTGATGCTCCAGGGACATTGTGAGGTGCCAAGGCATGGATGAGCCTGGCTCCGGCTCCTGGCATAACTGGCTCACGGCCACCCCCGCGCAGTTCCAGCCCTTGGGCTCCAGAGCAGCACAAAAGGTGCTTCTGTCCTGGACACCTCTGCATCTTACAGCCACTTAGGAAATAACTTTTGATACAAATACCCTAGCATTGGCACAGTGGCAGCCCCCTGGGAAGAAAGGATTAATACCCCATGCCTAAATAGGAGCACTATTAGATCAGAGTCTAGAAGTTAGGAATTCCTGAGGATACAATTTTCTCTGAAAAATGCCATTTACTGTCAACATCTGTGTCTAAAGTAATTATGGAGACTCATAAGGGATGTTTAGATTTACAAATCCTTCAGAAGATACTCTAAAGATGACTGTGTGTTCTCACATCTAATTTAGTACCTTTTGCTGGGAGTTACATATCTGTGTTTGTCTGATTAGGAAGAGTTAAAAATAAACTTAGTCACACAAGTACAAATTGAAAATGAGGACATGAACTGCATCTCACTAGCAGGCAGATGCAGAGGTAAAGAATTTCATCAACTTCAGGAGGAAAGACACAGGTTGCAGAGCTGCTTGCAAGAACAGACCCATCCTATACTTCCCATTACCTAAGCACTATCCACGTCATAATTTTGCACATTACAGCTAATTAATTAACACTTTATATCACTACTGATTTTATTTAAACACCCAGTAAACAGATTTTTCTTTCACCTTATAGTTTCCTTGAAATAAGCAACCAGACATTAGTTTGATTTAAAGCTGAGCCTAAATGCCATAGTTGGATTGTGAATTACAGTCTTCTAAAAGTTTATTTGCTTAAGGAACTAATCTGGACTTCCCCAGAGAAGAATGATTTCCAACAGGAAGGACAGTCGATATTGTATAGACTGTAAAACACGGTTTTCTATTACTGTAAAATACAGTTGTCTGATTGCATCTAGGAAATGTAACAATTTTTTTTTAATTAAAAAAAAATAATGTAAAGCTCTTTACAATTGTGCCATGAGCACAGTTATCACTCAGGATTTCAGCTGACTTGCTTAGCAGGAAGACTGTGAGTGAAGAGCCACCTTAAGCTGATGGAGTCAGTTCTGGAATCTCACCTGCCAGTAAGGAACAGGGCTAGCCTGTACCTGGTCTAAAGGACTCAGGAGTGAAGGTGATGACAGCTAAATTATTACAAAAGGCTTCCTCCCAAGAATCACTGTCTTTGGCACTGCAAGAGGGAAAAAAGCAACCACCATTCGTAAACTAATAGAAATAAATCCCAAATACTAGCATTTGTGAAGCAACTACATGGAATATTTATCATCACTGGAATGAATGGTGATCTCTGACCCTCTAACATTATTTGCAAATGAACCCATTAGTTACAACCCCTTTCTCTTATCAGTACATGAGCCATAAAGCATTGCAGTCCTAAGTGTAGATGAGCAAGGAAAGAGGAGATTAATTGTGTTTGCAGTAATGAGTGAAAAAGGAAGGAGGCTGGGGACCTGCAACAAGACAGTTGTTAAATTTAGCCCTATACACTGAAATTGCTTCAGCAAGCCAATAAATTACTCTTTGCAGCTTGGCTTGGATTGTTGCAAAGGTTTGAGTTTAAAAGAGCAGATTTTTATAGTTAAGTCAATACTGGTTTCTGGACTGCTTTTTGTTTTTAGCACATTTAAGATGCATCTACAAAGCCAACTTACAAATTAATAAATCTTTTCTTTAATTCACCCTGCCAAGAACAAAGATAGATCACTGACTACTGCAGGAGCCATGTTAGTGATGTAAACCAAAGAACTGGGGATTAAACAAGGATTACCGAGCGCTAAATCAATGTGTTTCCTTTTCTGGCTGTGTATCTGTGGTGTGAAAGTATGGATCATTACATAACACATGGCACATGACTGCCTGGATTAATACTAGACAGTATTACAGCAATGCTGAGACACAAAGCTTGATGCTGAAGCATGACCAGTGTGCCACCAAGAAAGTGACAGCGATGACTAAGGAAGAAGGCATGGGGGTTTCTGTTGCTCTGTGGTATTCTGAAATTCCAGCCTGGGTCCCCCTACTAGAGTAGTTTTTCCAAGTAAACTTGGCTGTGTTTATCCATTTCCTACTCTTCTGGGGCATGCTTGGAGGTTTCTTTCATAATGTGAAGAAAACTATCCAGAATTAAGATCATACTGGGGGGGGGTTGGCAATTCATTTAAGGATGTCACAGTATCAAATTAAATGAAAATAATCTCTCAGTTGTGAAGGTTTTGCTTACCTGATTAATGGTATGAACTATACCTGTATGTCCTACCAGCAGTGTTGTGCATTGCTTTATTCTGACTTACCTCAGAGGAATTCAATTTGCAGTTTGGTATTAGAAGAAGAGAAAGGGGAATGAGAGGGTAAATCAAAACAAAGCAGCAACTTGCCCCTCTGAATTAGGTGATAGGAAGATTCCAGAAAGCACAAAGGGCCTTAGAAGCAAACCACCCCCAGCAGTGGCCAGATTCCTTATGGGAAAAAAGACAAGGATGGCAAGAAGAGTACCTAGCAGAACCATACGGTGATAGGTCCGCCTTCTTAAACTCATACACCAGCTCATTTCAGTTTCAGAAGTATTTGCTTCTACTTCCCCAGCATCCTTTTTAAAGGTGTTGGAACACTAGGAAATCCTGTAAAGCACAGTCTACACCTCTAAGGCTGTGTTCACCCAGGGCAGTGTGCACTTCTTTCTCTGATACAATGAGTTGTAATACCAGAAGCTGCAATGCCACAGGGGACAGCAACAGGAGGGACTGAGGTCATGATGCAGCCACAAGCACTGCAGAGCCATCCCAGAGCAGTATTAACCATCTCCTTACAGAAGACTGACATGGCAGTGAAAAAAAAATAATTCTAACAATTCTGTTAAAATTTGAAGTTCTAATAATTAAAAAAAAGATAGCTGTTACATTACATTGAGATTACAGCTAAATGGTATTTCCTCCTTTTCATTTTTATTCCCAGGACACATAAATGAGGGCAGCAAAAGGCTACAGAAACCCTTTGGCACTTTCTGGACAGCAACGATCTCTCCTTCCTACCAGCAGCAGGGTTGATTGATCCTGATTATGTCCAGATCAGGGAATCCAGGGAGGATGTTAAAATGCTGAGCCATTATTCTGCTCCATAGCTCTGGCATCCCATGCAAGCAAAAGCACATTTTCCAGGCACCCACTGCTTGCTATAAACACATTCTGACACAGGTAAGAAGATGAGTGTGCTGGGCATATCTAATACTCTTAAACATAGCAGAGAACATGGCCATGGCATTTGTCCTGATGGTAATTCAAAAAATTGCTAATAGGAAATCCCAGTGATTCCTGGATACATTGTCTCTGTTGACAGAAAAGCATCTGGGCTGCTCCTAACAGAACACTTACGGTAAGTATTGTCTGTTCAAATTTCTTTGCCTCAGATATTTTGATGGCATGCAGACCTGGCATCCCGCTAAATAGAGACATTGAGTCTTTATAGTTTTATCTCTTGAGCCCATCTGGTTTGAAGCAGTTGACAACAAGCAGGAAAGGGAATAGAATGAAAGACTCACTTTATGTTTGCTGAAATAAAAGAAATGTGCAAGGCAGTGCTCAGTAAGGGCCTGCTGCACTCGCCTCTCACCACCCCTCCTCTGCCCTTCTCAGAGGATTGTAACGGGACAGCTTTCCTGCAGCTCCTGCACTCCAAGTGCTGCTCTTGCTGCCCATGGTTGGAGCTCACACCCCAGCCAGGCTGGAGCACCGAGGGAGAAGGGGAACCATCTACCCCCTGGAACGAGGGACAATGGGAGCACGAAGCAAGTGGATGAAAAACCAAACAGAAAGGCAGAGCCTCTGTCCAGCAGCCAAGCTAAAATCACTGACAAAACTGACACTGCAAACACTTCACACAAAGGTGCTCCTGTCAGTTTTAAATGTTGTTTTTTCTGGTTTTAACTTCCTTTTTGCAATTTACAGCCCAAGAATGCCAGTCTGAGTCCCTCAGCACCTGTGCAGTCACCCCTGTTGCAGGCAGATACTGAGGTGTCCTGTCCTGTCCCGGGAACACCCGCTGAGCCAGTTCCCAGGATGAGCTTTGGGGAGGAGGAGACAATGCTGTGCTGCTCTGTCTCCTTACAGAATTAGGTCCTAAATCAGACTTTTCTGGCTTTTGTTCTTAATCACTTTGTTACTAGTCCAAATTTATAATTTTAACCTAAATAGAAGTGAGTGATTTATTGTAATTATTTTGTATAGGCTGCTTTTAATAAACTTTTTTTTTTAAATCTGGAAAAACATTTAATTTCCCATATGGAAAGAACACATTTATCATACTTTACTTGGATATACTTGGCCAACTGTTGCACATATATGCAAAACATATGTGATAAATTCAAGGCTGAATTTCATAAAACAGAAATGCTATGAAATGTGATATAATAAATATATTACACAGACATATGTGGCCAATTTATAAAACTATGGTATCTTTGGTAAATTTATAATAGGTCATTTCTATTAATGGAGGGGAATGAGTGCATTTTTTCTGGCATATGCAACACACACAGTACTTTACATAGATGGTGAGCCTTTGGAGAACAGACATGTACATGTACATACATATACATGTATATATGACATGTCTGCGTTTCTCAAAATTAATGTATATCTTCAACTTTTTGCACTGATTGTGTGTGCAACATACTGGTCAGGGAAAAGAAGTATGAAATACTATTCTTGGAGATTTGTAAACCTCTGATACACTAACTAGATTCCTATAGGCAATGGGTGTCCCACTGTATTAGCATGTTTTATATGCACATGCTCTGCTCCCAACAATGGCAGGAACAGAAATCTTTGGGTACAGTCACTTTCATCCAGCTGTGTCAAACACCTGGGTAAATTAAATATCTTAAGATCTATTTAATTAGAATAATTAAATGAAGAAAATAAATGCATACATTTAGAAAAACATTCATACACATGTACTGGCTTGTACACAAGCAGACTGGACTCTACAGAACACCAGCTTATAGCAACAGCTGAGCCATTGCTGGCTGAGACTAACTCACAGCTTACTGCCCTTCCTTATTTATGCCTGCGTGCCTCAAAGTTCAAATATTTGCTTTATCAAACAAAGCTCCATATTTTCCTCTCAGCTTGCGTATTTGCAAGCTCTGGAAAAGTTCTCCAAGGATTCGTTTTCTGCACGTGCCATGCCCGGCTCTTCCCTCTGGAGGGAGCCGGCTCTTCAGACAGGGCCGGTCGAAGTGAGCGCAGCATCCTCCTGCTCCAGCGCGGCCGCGGGACCCGCGGGAACACCCCAAGGGTGACCCCGGGCACACTGGGGGCATCCCTGCCTACGCCGGCAGTTCCACACAAATGGTGGGTCGGGCCAAAGCACCTGCGGCTTCAACGTGCTGCAGCGAAACCGTGTTTGCCTTCAACCCACCAGGAAACCGAACAACAGACGGCAAAGCACCACGAACCGGCACATCCATGTGCACACACACGCTCTTCCCCCGCCTTCCAGCCCAGCCGTGTTCAACAGGCTCATGGCAGCTTTTTGAGCTCCTTAGTCGAAGGTGCTGCCTGCTGCGTTTGTTCTTCAGACTCCTGTGGGCAGCAGGGCTCACCTTCCACTCCTCAAACCTAACCTGTGGGTGCCTAACTTGTTTCCAGTGGCTACAGGGATCCCTTTATGCTGGCAGAACATTACACAGCACGAGTGAACCTGCTTTTCTTATTCCTTACAGTCCAGATCAAGGTGCCACTGCCCCTTGGTGAGGGATCCGGCATCACAGGCTAAACCCCACTCTCTGGAGAGAAGGGGGTCTGTTTAACAAGGAAGGACAGCGCTCCAGACAAGGTGGCCCTGAGCCACGGCCCCTTTGTAGGGATGCACTGGAAGCCCTTGCTCATGGCAGACCCACACTGTCCCTCAGCAGCCTGGTGCCTGCAGAATACCTTTTTATGCTTACTACAGTCCTTGGGTCATTCTCCACACTGCAAGAAACTGCTACACACACAGTAACATGAAGGAAGCCAAACTAGTTACTCCCCTAGCCATGGCCATGTGTACATGTGCTTTGGATTGACTCGAGATGCCAACACAACAGCCCAGGATGCTGAGAGGTATCTGCTGGGGACCACCTTCACAGTTCTGGCAAAGCAGTTCTGGGGTTTCCCTGAAGAGGAGGAAAGACTAAAGTGAATAACCATGAAGTGTGGAAACAGTGTGCACGAACACCAAATGCACACAGAAGTCTCATCCCCATGCTCCTATCCTACATTGAATTTAGTCAGATCCATTAGCAAGGAAAAAATAAAACCAACAACAGAAAATGGCATTTCTGAAAATGTGAGCCATCCCCAGTGTTTGGGGTAAGTGATCAAGCCAAAGCTGGCCTTGTTTCACCTGCCTAATCCTGTATTTATCCACTGAGCTAAGCAATGTGTTTTTCAGACCTCAGGAGCAATCAGTACACTCAGTTTGTCCCTCTGGAAAATAGAGCTACATGCCTAATTTATTCTCTAGCCCTGTTTGGAAGAGACAAAGGGAGCTTGTACAGTCCATGCTTGGGCCTGTTTTACCAGCAGCTTTCAAATAGTGTTCTGTGTGACTTGAGGTGACCACAAGTGGAAGCATTGTCTGGAAATACTGCCGCCTTCTCTCCAAGTATGTGCTGTGGGCCTTGGTGACAGCAGGTACTGAGTGAAGTGTAACCAGACATGTAATCAAATCATACGAAGTCATTTGTCAAATGAATCTGCAATACATAGATAATGCATGGCCTATACATGATATAGCTTGACTAACTGGCTGACAGGTAATCTGAAATTAAAATTTCACACATTTTCTGTGATTTTCAAAAGGATTCTACTAGTCAATGTACAGTGTTATGGGGTTCTTGTTTGTTTGAAGTGGATTTTTTCTGGTGATAGAAAAATAACCCTTTTTACTTTACATATCTGTAACACTCCCATCCATGAGATGGACATAGCTATGGAAGGAGGGACACTGGCCAAAGCCCCATGGAATTTTGATTTAGCATTAAAACATGACATGAAATGAACTGCTAACATCCTTCACGCTAATATATATGAGCACCTTACATGCTGATGGCCTAAAAGCAAGGTTAGAAGCACCATTTTCACCGTTCAGACTTGTAGCCTTGACACAGCTACCAGGTTTCTCCTTCCCATTCTGCCCCAGCACTTCCATAGTGGTTCTTTAGCACAAACTAGTGATCCTGAGGGCTCATTGCCCACATCCATAGGGCGAAGTTCTGTGATCTTCTCTTCTAATAAAGAGAAAATTAAAATTCTTACAGTCAAGACGAGGACCTTGAGCCACTATTGGTATGAGCACAGTTGAGTCCCGCCATCTTGGGTTGCTCTACGTGTGTTTAAAGAAAATGGGCGCTTACCAAACCAAACAGATCCGTTTCCACCTGGGAACCCCAACCCTGCAAGCTGCTGGACAGTGATAGATCACCACAACCATGGGCTGCTCGGGCAACCAGGGACAGAACGGAGGGAGTAATCACCTACAGAGTGTCACTGTCGGCTCAGACTTAAATCCTTATTTAAATGACCTCATTTGGTAGGGGAGGTTTATACTTCAGAGCAGACAAACTGACAAATATACACAAATAATCAAACAAGAAATGAAGGAAAGAAAGAAGAAGAAAAATATTTATAAATGTCACTGTCCAATGTCTTTTCAATTTAAATGAAATAAGATTATCTACATATATCTACAAATATCTACATGTATCTACACTGTTTGCAGATATGATTTCTTTGGTTGTCTTCACTTTTTTTCCTATGCTCCAACTATTAAGAAAAAAAAAGTGTTTGTATAATCTTTGAAAGAAATAATAAATATAACAACTTCATTAAACATTTGACCAAAGCTTTGGCACTAATCAGTTTACAGATAACAAATCATACTGAAAACTCTGAAATAACAGCGGTAAAGCAATAGAGCACATCCAAGAGCCATTTCCCACTAATAATAAGCACAAGGCTATTTTACATCAACCTTTCTGAGAACATAATCATGGTTTAGTCAGACACTAAGAATCTCACAATTCACTGCAAATGTCAAATAAAATACATATTTCTTGCACAAGTCTTTTTCATGGATCCATATATATTTTTTTAACAGAAAAAAAAAAATTACAGAAAATATTCATGGTAGCCTGTATCCTTTCTTAAACCCTTCAAAAAAGTTTTGGAAGCCCAAAGCCCGCTGCCAGAGACAAAATAAACATTGATATTAACACTGCCACCTGCACAAGGGAAAGAACATGTTTTAAGGAGTTTGTAATGAAAATGCACAAACATGGATGAATAGAAGAATTAAAAAATAAAACAACCCCCTTCTTTTCATAGAGTCACGTGGAAGAATCAGAAAAGTGTTCATAATACTGTATACCAATACAGCTGAGGAGCTGCTCAATACCTTCTCTGAACACAAAGGGACTGCCTTCGGTGAGCATGTGACAGAAACACAAGCCAGCTATTCAAAACACATCACGAGAGAAGCTGTGATGAACAGGGCTATCCTTTCAACAATAAGGAACGACTACTGAAGGAAGATATTAAACGAAGAAAAAAGTACTTACCCAGCATTGAGAGGGAAGATGCAGCAAGCAGGTAGGTGCAGAATAGGTGCTTTGTGACTACTGCAGTTTGGATCAGCCAGATATAAGGGGTGAGCCAGACTGAGAAAAAACCCTGAAGTCCCTCTAAAAGGCACCTCAAGAGCTCAGGAAAGGCTGCAGGAAGGCGGGAGTGTGAGGCTGCCTGGGAAGCAGGTGAGAACACACAGCCCAAACTCTGCGGGTATTTCCCCATCCCCAGGCTGGTTTTTAAACTTTTGCATCTATTGTTGTGAAAACAAGATACAAACACAGCTGTACGCTGTGCTCTTGGCCACGGGCCCTTCTCTACAGCTCCAGAAAATGCTGTCGTGGTGAAGGCATCCCAGCGAACCCCAAAACTGACGAGAGGGTGAGAGCCGGAAGAGAAGTGGGAAATTTGTTCTGGCAGTGAGGACTCAAAGCGTTCCCTTAAGCTAAACTCTGTTTCCCCCGAGAGCCTCCTCGAAGGCCACCTGTGAAGGAGACCTCGGTGCTCCCGAGGTGGGAGAGACTGACACCGCCACGGCAGGCCGGCTCACGGCCCACACACCGAACCGCCATCGCAGCACCCGCCGGGCGAGTGACACGGACAACTCACGCCACCGCTGCCGCCTCCCCGTCCTCCCACGGCTCCCCAGCCGCCCCACGGCGCTCGGTGCCCGGCGCGAATGGAGGCGCGGGGGTGCGGGGACACGAGGGCATACATATGGCTTCGTTTATCAAAAGTGTAGCCGCGGGTCTCCCCACCATGGCGCCCCCGCCCTCACGGCCGGCGGTGGGCGGGGCAGGGCGCGGCTGTCGGCGATTGGGCCGTGCGGCTGTCCATCAGGGGCGCTGGCCAATCAGCTCACTCGGGAGGCGGGGGGCGAGGCAAAGGCGGGAAGGGGCAGGCCGGGGTCCGTCGCCGCCGCGGCCGCGTTACCGGGGCCCGTAGTCGTAGCCGGCGGGCGCCCCGGCCGGCGAGTACATGTTGGCGGCCGCCGCCGCCGCTGCCGCCGCCGCGTTCATGTGGTGGTGGTGATGGTGGTGGTAGCTGTGCCCGCGGATGCTGGGGAGGGGGTAGGGGGCGGGCCGGCTCTTCGCCCCCAGGTAGTGGTCGTAGGCGGCGGCGGCCGGCGGGTACTTGTAGGGGTGGTGGTGCAGCGGCTCGGAGGCGGCGGGCTCCAGGCGCAGTTCGTGGTGCGGAGGGCTCGGCCGGCCGCCCCCCGCCCCGGCCAGCGGCACCAGCCCGCCGCCGCCGCCCGGCAGCGCGGGGCTGAGCACGCGGGACATGAGCTGCTGGTGCGCCGCCTCCGCCTGGTGCAGCGCCGTCCCGCCCGCCGCCTCCCGCTCGAACTCCCGCCGGCTCTCGGCGGCATCTGCGGGGGACACAGCGTCAGTGGGGGGGGACACCGGCAGTGCGGGACACAGCATCAGCGGGGTGCGCACCCCGACACACGGCAGAGAGCGGCGCTGCGAGCGGGGCGTGCGGCAGCGGCGGGAACGGGGCTGGCGGGACGGGACCTTCTCACTGCGATAAATGGGAGCTGGATTGACTGACAAGCTGGTACACGCCTGACATTTTTGCAATTGTGTAACACTAAACAAATACAGACTTCCCTTTATTTTGCAGGCGCGGAGTGTGTTGGAAGAAAGGCATTCGGTTGTCTTTGCAGTTGTTTGCTCTGGGTAATGGAAAAGCAGTCAATGGGCAGAGATGCTGTTCGACTTGACTGCAGCTCCTGAATGGAGCGGGTCGGCCCCTGAACGTGTTGCCGAGACACATTAAAAGGGCAATGCGAGGAAGAGCCCATAGCCAGCACTGCATCCCTCCCTGAAAAGCTGAGTTTGTCCCCAAAAAGGGAACACTAAAAGCAAAGGGTGGTGTTTTTTAAAGCAGCAAAGTTGTTTAAGTACAACAACAGGGAGTGCTGTAGTCCTAGGAAGAATGAATTAGGCTATGAAGGTGTCTACTTTTGCTTAAAAAATAGGTGGTAGTGCAAAGCTGGTTAGCAATGGGGCTGTGCAGAAGCGTGGTGAACAAAGCTGGCCTCAAACATGCATGCAGGGGCTGTGCAGGCCAGCAGCGTTATGGGCTGGACCGGCCAGTGCGGGCTCTCACCTTTCTCTGTCCCATTCTGGTGGGCTGGGGAAGAGACTGGATTCCGGGATCTGGCAAAAGCACTCATGAGAGGAAGAGCCCCTGGCCTGTGATTCCTGGGCCTGGAAGAAAAAGGAGAGAAGTGATACAGAGTTGCTGGTCCAATAGAATGTGCACTTGGAGTGAGCTGCAGCTGCCAAATGGGGCCCAATACAGTGTCCCCCAAACTCCATGCAGGCCTTGTACAAATGTGAGCTGGGCAGGTGCATGTGAAATGGGGTGAGATTGGGGTGTAGTCATAGTCAATAAAGGCACAGCCTTACCAGTCTTCAGGATCACAGTCTCTGAATCCCTTGGCAAAAGGGTTGCTGGCAATCTTCAGCTGTGTGATCTGTAAGGAGAAATGGGGAAATGTTTTAAAGTGGCACACGGGGGCTCCATGCTCAGACAGAGGACATGTCTCTGAGCAGGCCTGGGGGCTCAGCAGTGCCTGCTGTAACAGAGAAGGTCCAAGTGGCTGATGGAGCTGTGACATGCTCTGCCACAGAGCACAAACATGTGCCTTCTCTCTGTTAGAAAATGCAGGCTAAAATGCTGCCTAATATGAGTTCAAGGTGAAGGGAGAGACAGCCTGAGTCGGCTGCAAAAGCTGAGTAAATGCACTTGTAAGAAAATGCCACATTATATGGGTCACCACTGGAGCAGCTAAGACAAATCACTGGATAAATCATACTTATGTATTTATTTAATTCACCGGGGAGAAGGCAGGACATTTTCTATATTTAAGCAAATCCATGGATAAAGTATGTGATTGTGAGTTTCCGGAATGGGTTGAAAAACAAACTTTAAGCCCCTCAGTGACAGTTCCAGCCTTAGAGGTCAAACTGATAGAAAGCAGGAGAGAAAGAGCAGCTGTCCGGAGCCATCAGGCAAATGCCAGCCCGGGAGGGACTCCGCAGCCCCTTAAAGGCACAGCCTTGCTCTGGCCTCGCCGACTCTCCGGGACGAGGTGCGGCTCGATCGCAGCATCCCGGGGAGACCTCGGGTCGGTTTGTCGGAGCCACTGCAGAGGGTGACGCTGCCGCCGGCTGCTCGGGGACAGCTCCGGGATGCAGCCCCGGCCCGGGCAGCAGCATCGGCGCGGAGAGAGGCGGCTGGAGCAGCGCTGAAAAGCCCCCGCTCTGAAATCGTATTTGCACTCTCGCCTGGGATTCCTGCTCTTTATATCACACTGTTGCGATTTAAAGGAGCAATTGGATTAACTGCTGCCCAGAAATCCGCATCAGATTGGGGGTGGTGGTGTTTTGTTTCGTTTTGTTTCGTTTTAACATATAATTGTATTATGGGGGGGAACAAGACAGCTACGAGCTTAGAGCAGTAAAATCGCAAATTGATCCAAACAAATTGTGAGTGACACTTCGCAGCGGGGAGCCTGTAGTTCCCCCACTAGCCCCAGTCTCGGGTTTACATAGATAGTGAGGTTCCTTGGACAGAGGGAAGCTGGCGATGGGGCTGGAGCCCACGTCGCTTCCTCGGCGTGCAGCGATGCAGCTCTGCGCAGCTCCCGGGCTATCGGGTTCCTTGCGCTGCCCCGGAATTGGTTTAGCAGATGGGGAGGAGGAGGCGAGAGTACCCCCAGACACTCCTGCCGCCGCCGGCCACCCGCAGCCCGGCCTCCAGCGCCCTGGTACCTCCGGGGCGACCCCAACCCCCGCTTTCGGTTGCCCCGGGCTCCGCTGCTGCCTCACCCGGTGGTTCTGGTAGGCGGTCACGGCTGTGAAGCGCGTCTCCTCGAAGACGAAGGTTTTGAAGTTTTCCTCCGCATATTTCTCGCTGTCTTTCCGGGGGTCCACGTAGACCACGTGAAAACGCGGCTGGTATCTGTGCATGGAGTTCAAAATGATCTGAATGATAAAACGAGCAAGGAGACAATAACTGATCCAGGCGGAGTATGGAGAGAGGAGAGCGCAGCCCTGGCCCTGCCGGCTCTCCTGCCCGGGACAGCCGCGGAGCTGGGTCATCATGGGGGCGCGGAGCCCCTGGTGAGGGGCGCGGGCACAGGGTCACCCCACGGGAATCACGGCGCGGGGAGTTCCCCTCGGGGCAGCCCCTTCTCCCGGGAACACTTACATGCCCGTTGTCGTCCAGCAAATTGTTGGTCAGTTTGAGCTTATCGAAGGAAACGATCTGCTTCATCCACTGCGCCCCTTTGGCCGGGGAGTCCGGGTGGTAATGGACCCTGCCGGGGGTGGCGGGGTCGGCTTTGCCGGCCACCAGCCAGGAGGAGCTGTGGAAGGCGTACCTGCGGGAGGGGAAGGCACCCTCAGCCGCGGCCCGGGGTGCTCCCGCCCGCGCCCCTGCAGCGCTGCCCCGCAGGGCACAGCACTGGCGGCCCCGCAGGATCTGGCCCGGGACGGTCCCCACGGCCCGGCGAGGGAAAAGCGCCGCCTCCCCATCACTCCCGCTTCCTACGGCCACGGGAGGAACCAGGTCTTCTCCGCAACCAGACTCGCTGCGGGGGAAATATAATATTTTACAGGTCGCCAATGGAACTGGTGTGAGAGAAATCTGGAGGATGGAGGAAATTTATAGCTACCCGTGCAGATTTGGGAGACAAGCCACAAAAGCTCCCCCTTCCTCTAAAAAAAGGGTGAAAGAGAGCCCTCTATACAGTAATGTTCTGGCTTTAAGCAAAGAGTGGAAAGTTGTGTGTGGATTAATAGCAGTTCCAGAATTTAGCAGCCTTGTTTCATTCTTTCAAAGTACATATTCAACAGTAACATTTAAAACAGAGAAACCAATCTTCTATACACGTGTTTACTTTAAAAGCCAGTGTTTGCACAGGGGGAATTAGACACCATTGGACTTGAGCAGAAACATTACTTTTTAAAGATGTACTCAATTGGATGTTATATATCCCACTTCCCTTGACAAGCAAACATTTCTAGGACGCCCTGAGAATTTGGATATCTGTCTAAATATTTATATATCGGACCCTGCGATTCCTATGCGGGCTGCCTGCTCGGCGTCCTGATCTGAAGCTAAATACATAATGCGCCTTTCACTGTCTTAAAATTAAAGGGGTTTCAAACCAGACTGCATCATTGCCTTGTGAGCCGCCACTTTCCAAGGCCTTCCTACACTGCCTCTGAAAACAAGGGTAGGGTTTTGTGGCTCAGGTGGCCAGTGCCTTTCTGGAGCACAAAACCTACTCTCTTCACCCAAGCACCTAGTGGGCTCCCAAGCAGGCATGGCAGAGCCCCGGGACACCCGCTGAGAGGCTACAGCACTCAGGGAGCACCGGGCGGGATTTTTGTTAAGGGGTAATGCGTGTTTGCCTGGTGGAGACGTGTAGCAGCGGGACAAAGAGAGCTTTTCTGGGCAGGTCAAGGCAGCTCCTGCCCTGCGCCCTGCGGAAACCTGCCCTTCTGCCCGTGCCGGTCTGGCCCCGCCGCCTGTGGGCCTTGTGTGAAAGCTCAGGGGGGACTCTGGGGCTCCACGCAGCCACTCCCGGCCCCAGACTCGCTGCAAGGGTGTGAAAGAGACCCCAGGGCAGCCACATCCTGCGCCTCCGCCTCAGCTCGCACTGACACGTGTCACGTTCAGGGGCACATCCCCGAGCAGTGACCCAGCAGCCCTACAGCGCCGAGAACCGCGGGACGGGCTGGGTGGTACTTGCCGGTATCGCTTGTCGTCTACAGGGACGAAGTCCATGAGGAGCATATAGTCAGCCATAGGGTCCATGCCGAATATCTTCACCTGGAAGGTGGGGAACATGCGCCTGACACAGAGAGGAGAGAGAGAAGGGTTAAGTTGAGGAGCAGCGGGAAGCCCTGAGCGGCCGGCGCAGGTACCCTTCCCCTCGAGCTGCTCCGATGCCTGCCCGGTTGTGATGACAGGTCCCTTCACAGGAACTGCTGGACGGAGGATGAGGCAGATGCACGCGGGCAGCGTGAGGAGAGGGGTTCCCATGTTCCCTAGCCCTCGGCAGCATCCCAAAGGGTCCTGCCTCTCCCGCCGGCTCTGGGACTGTTCATGTTGGACACTCCGAAATGCCCTGCCGGGGTGGAATGCAGAGGCCAGGGGCAATAAGCACCTCTTTCACCTTTGCTATGGGGAGACTCAAGTGAAAAGAATTTCTTCCCCGTGGTTTCCCCATCCTTTTAGATGACCTGACTAGAGACAGATGCGAAGCATTGCCCTGACTGCAGACCCACACCCGAGTCGGGAATAGAGCCTCGGGAGTTCCGGCAGCCCGGGGGTGGACACAACTAGAAATTCCTGCAAACGGCACGAAGTGACCGATTTCCCACTTCTGCAGCTTCTGTGCCTCCCAGACTGCGCCCGTTTGAAAGCAGTGGTTACAGCAGCAGCGTGGCCCCCGCGGCCAGCGGGAGACCTCCCGCAGCCCGGAGGGGCGAGCGCTCCCCCTCGGCGGCAAGAACTAGAGGGCAACGGGGATCTCTAAGCAAACGCAGTTCTGGCTCCACTTCGTTGCGAGAGCCCAGTCGGGCTACCTGTCCCCGCACCTTTGCGGGGCGAAAGGAGAGCGAGAAGAGCCCAGGACTGTCCCTCCTCGTGCTGCTTTGCGCAGGAACCGGGGGACCGCAGGCTAAGCAGGGACGTGGATCCCACGCTCAGGGAGGGCTCGATTCCTTCGAGATGCTGCGGAACAAATGCGATCGGCGGTGGGCTAAGGGAAGGACCCGTCCCTCCCTCCTCCATCTGCACACACCGGGAAGAGGGCCCGGCCCGCAGCTCCCCGAAGATGTTTCCTGGCGTCGGGGCTCGTTATGCCTTCGATTTTGTTCTACAGAGTAGGAAACCAAGCGAGCGACAGCGGGCAGTATTTCGGAAAGTGGGTTTGCAGCCGTTGATAAACCAAATTCCCAACACCCCCTGAACCAACAACCTGATCCAACCCGGACAATAGAGTCCCCCCGGGCTCGCTCTGGGGGTGCACGGCCGGACCTGCTGTGCGTCTTCCCGGGGCTTTTTTGGTTATGTGCCGTTGCTCCCCGCGGAGGAAAGGCCGCCTGCCAGGGCGAGGGGGCAGTGCGCCTCTGGCTCGGCAGCTCTTCCAGTCCGGGCCTGGCACTGCCGGGCTGCATCAGGATCGGGCGACTGCCTCTCCCGCCCTGTTATGCTTTAGCAAACTCTGGAGGACATTTCCAGTCGCCCCCTCTATTACTATTTTTAAAAGTGTAAAAGCCCCCATTAGCTCCAGTTCCGGTGTTTCTTGTTTTAAAACTTAGTTTTAAAACAAACAACCTGATATGATAAGACCCATCTAGACAAACAACAGGGTCAGCCCAGAGAAGCTGAGAGAGAATGGGCTTTGCAGCGCCTTCCCTGAACCTTTTCCTGCTGGTTTTCTCCGTTTTGTCCTGTTTTCACTCGTCTATCTGGAGATTCGACGGTGTCATAAAATAAGCGAAGAAAAGTGGGGGGAAAGCCCCTGATTCAAATCGAGTTGCTTAATTTCCGAGCCCTTTTTAAGTGGGGTATTTGCAATCCTTCCACTGTTTTGGGAGAGCGGAGAACGTCATATCGAAGAGCTCCTGTTTGCAGAGAGCCTCCGCCTGGAGTCTGAACGACCTTTTCCGCTAAGGAAAGCAACGCCGAGCCCGGCGCCGGGCTCAGGAGCCACGGCCGGAGACAGCGGGCTGCGCGACCCGGCGCCGGGGCAGGCACCGTCTGCGGCAAATCCCACCCGGGGTCCCGCAGCGCACCACCGGCTGCTTTTGCACCGGGCACCGCGGTGATTGTTTTGTTTTGATCAATTTATAATAATAATAATAATAATAATAATAATAATAATAATAGAGAATCCCACAAAAAAGCACACATCTGCGTATATGTAAATACGTTTCCTTTTCTGCACTTTCGGGACCCTCAAAACCGCTGGCGGGACAGCGCGAGCGCACGGCCGCGGTCACCGCTCTTGCCGAGTCCGACCCGCTCCCCCGGCTATCCCACCGCAGCCAACTCCGGGGCCAACGGAGAGCAAGCACCGGGGGATTCCTTAATTTGTTTGTTTTTTTTTATTTCCCCCCCGCCCCCCGCCGGATGGTTTTAAACCAAGGGAAGAGTCAGAGCCTGGACAATACGTTTGCTCCCCCCGAAGGCAGCTCTGCCCGGAGCCTGGCGGGGAAAGCTTCGCAGCTCTGTCCGAGCCCCAGTGGCCGCGGCGCTACCCGGAGATCTCCCTTAAATACAGTAATTAACAACAGTAATTGGGACTTCTCTTTCCCCCCATATGTTTTGCTCGTTTCTAACGAGATCGCATCAGCCGCTTCCTTTGTTCCCTGGCCGGGAGCGGGGTCCTGGCTCCCGAACCGTGCCGCGGTGGCCGGAGCAGGGCCGAGAGGAGCCGGGCTCAGCCGGGCTCGTTACTCGAAAATCTGGAAATGCAACAGCCCTAGAATACGCTTCAAGGTGCAGAATTAGGGTCTGTTCGTGTCCCCGGCAGAAGGAAAAGATCTGCCCGTGCTAAAAAATTAATTTAGCACGTATTGCACGGTTTGTGTGTTCGTTTTTAATTTCCCCCGTGGCGCTGCTGTACGCCCCGGGAGCACACAGTGTCTCCGCAAACACGGATCGAAGTCCCGTGTGGGGTCACCGGCAGCCGAAGGCGCCCGAAGGAGCACAGTGCCTTTTCCAGCGGGGGGTGAAACCCAGTGCCCTGCCCGCCGCCTTCCGCACGCCTTTGCAGCCAGCCCGCAGGAGCCGCGCATTTTTCCCGCAGCACCCGAGGCCTTCGGGCCGCAAGAGCTCGCAGATTTCGCCCCGAGAGAAGCGCTAGGATCAAATGACGGCCACCGCCGAGCCGGGCCGGGCCGCCCCGCGTCTCGCCCTTTGGCAGACTCAGTTTTTCTCCAAACTGCGAATTCAACCGCCCGCGGCCGGACTCTCCCGCCCCGGCTGGCCTGAGCGCCCGGGGCCGGAGGGAGCGGCTGGAGAGCCGCGGCCGCTCGGGAGCTCCACACTGACCTGCCTGCCTTGGTGACGATCATCTCGGTGCCCAGCTGGTTGAACTCGTCCCATAGCGCCTTCATCTCTAGCTGGACGCTCACGTTGGCTACCTTCGGGTTCTTCTTCACTGGCGCCTTGGCCGCCGTGGCCGCCCCCGCGGAGCAGCCCGAGACGGCAGCCGGCCCCGCGGCGGCTCCCCCGGCGCCCTCGGGCTGCTCGGGGCCTGGGGGCGGCGGGTTGGTCCCGGCCGCCGCCGCTGCCCCGCCGAAAGGGTAGCCGTGCTGGGGCTGGGGCGGCGGGTGCGGGTGCTGCTGAGCCGTGCAGGGCTCGTAGTGCGGCGGCTCATGCTGTCCGTACGGGTCCCCCGGGGAGGGGGAGAGGTGGTACCCCCCGGAGGCGTTCAGGCTGCTCAGGCTGTTGGCCGTGAAAGCTGCAACATCGCAAAAATGGGACAGCTGGGTGAGCCAGGGGCTGGAGATAGCTGAAATCATTCCAAAAACAGGCGGTCAGGGCTCCGCTCCGGCTCCCGCTTTCCCCCCAGCTCCGCGCCGCTCCGCGCGGCCCCCGCCTCCGCGCCGGCTCCGCGGGGTGCCCTCCGCCTCCTCTCCTGCCCCGCGCCCAGCCCAGCGGGGCGCCTCCCCCTTTCCGCTTTGCTTGGCCCCAGCCCCGCTCCCCCCGGGGCAGGCGGGGAGCTCGCTGCTCCCGCTGCCTGCCTGCCTGGGCTTTTTTTTTTTTTTTTTTCCTCCTTTTTTTTGTCTATTTTTTTTCTTTGCAAACCCGAGAGATCTGCCAAGAGCCGCGGCGGTGCAAAGCCCATGCTATCTATCTCTGCAGGCCTCCCTCGCCGCACATTTGGGACAAAGCAAACTCCCTCCCTCACGTCCACCACCCCCCACAAAAAAAAAAAAAAAAAAAAAAAGGAGAAAAAAAAAAAAAAGTGGAGTGGGGGAACTCAAAGAAAGAAACCGGTTCTTATTTCCGTGTAGCTACTCTGCTGCAGGTAACGTCTCTCGCTCTGGGGCCGCGGAGCCGCGACTGACAGGGGAAGGCGGATCTGGTTTGCCAATCCCCCATTCCTTCCATCCCCGGGCGAGAGAGGGGGAACAGACCGGGACCAGAGCAAAGCTCCGGGCCCGCGCCGGAGAGCGCCGGGACGGCCCGGCCGCGCAGCCTTCGGCCCGAGCGGGCCCTGCGGCTCTTGACAGGCCGCCCCGTGGAACGGCCGGCTCCTTCGCATCCCCTCCGATGCTGAAAGGCTCCTCTAGGTCCCGGGGGTCTCTTACGTTATTTCCAACGCAGCCCCCAAGCCGGACAGGGGCTGCAGAGCCGTCGGCAGCCAAGCCCCGGCCTGCCGCTGCCCCGGGCACGGCCGGCGCTGTGGGAGGATGCTCCAGCACCTCCGAGAAGACGCGGGTCCCAGCGGTGGAGCCGTCGAAAGCTGCCACCGGGCCACGGGCAGAGCCTAATTCTCCAAGGAGGCCTGCAGGGGCCCAGGCGCGCCGGGGGGAACGGCAAAGACCCTTCGGAGCGGTACCCCGGGCAAGGCCGCGTTCTGTGCGCTGCCCCGGGCACGGCTGCCGGCCCGGGGCGCCTGAAAATCCTCCGATACGCGGGGGCCGGTGGTCCCGTCCCCGCAGCCCTGCGGGGCCGAGCGCGGAGCTCACCTTCCATGTCCCTGGTGACGGTGCTGAAGTGCATCTTCTGCGGGCGGCAGCCGGGGCGGACGGGCGCGCTGCGGCCGCCGCGGCGCTCCTCCAGCGCTCCCTTCCCTGCTTGCTCGGCGGCGGCGGCGACTGAAATCAGAGAGGCGATACTGAAAGCATTTGCCTTGGGAGACAGAGGGCTGTTTTCGTCCATAGGGGAGACACCAATGCAGGAGCAGCAGCCGCGGCAGCCTCCCACCACGGGCCCCCCCCTCCCACCCCCTCACGCCCCTCCTTTCTACGGCACCATCCAGGGAGGTGCGAATGAGACCCCCCTCCTTCCAGACGGGCGGGAAGGGAAACTTAAAAAAAAAAAAATCCAATAGCAAAACAACCCAAACCCTCTGTCCCCCACGGGAAGGCCGTTGGGGAGCAAGAAACTTCCCCGGAGCCCTTTGTAGCCAGCGCCGAGCACCGCAACGGCGGACCGGGCTCTGTCGGCGAGAGGGGACCGGGGGGAAACAAATAAATAATTCCCCGAATTTCTTCCCCGGGGTCCCAATTTTTCTCCCCGCAAGTTCGTTCCTTGCGATTTATTAATTTATTTTCTCTCTTCCTTTCCCCCCAGCCACCACCTCCTGCTTCTGCCCCCCCCCCCCGTCCCCTCCTTTTCTCCTGCACGTAGGGAAAGTGTCTCCCTTATAGGCGCTTTCCCCCATTCAGTGGCTGGGAGGCGTCACATGGAAGCCGGGGGTGTTTGCCTGCAGAAGTGGCGGCGGCGGCGGCGAAAGCGAAGTGAAACTCCTGCCGAGACGGTGTCAAAGGGCTGGGGAGGCCCTTCCCCGCCTCCCGGGCACGGCGAGCGCCCGCCGGGGAGGGATGGGATGTGCTGCGGGGCGGGCGGAGGGGCCGGCGGTGTCAATCACGGCTCGGGGAGCCGGCCGACGGGAAGGGAAGAGCCAAGCCGAGCCGAGCCGAGCCGAGCCCGCCGTCACGCTGCGGATGTCCGGCACCGAGAGAAGGGATTGCTCCCTTTCTTCCAGCTCGCATCCACCGCGGGGCTGCGGGCGGCCCCGGTGGCTCGGCAGCCGCGGTGACTCGAAGTTCGAGCCGCCGTAGCAGGAGGGACCTGGGCACGTCGGGGTGTGCTGAGGGCACAGGTACCGCCGGCCGCTTCGCCGGAGGGGGGATAAGATCTGCCCAGCCACCAAACCCTCAAAGCACTCGTCGGCGTTCGAGCATTTCCTTCGCCAAAAAAAGCGGAGAAAACGGAAAGCAACGACCGGGGCGGCGGGCAAGCTCCTGCCCAGCCCGGCCTGAGAGCCCGCTCCGTCGGCAGTACCTTCCACAGCCCGTCTGGGTCGGGGCCTGCCCCGGTCCCCGTCCCTGCCCCGGCGAGGGCGAGGCGCTACTCACCGCTCGGTACCGGCCCCTCGGAGCGCCGCGGCGTTCCCCGGGCCCTTCCTCCGCATCGGCGCGGGGCAAGGCGACGCGCCCGCCCCGCCGGGCCTGGCCCGGCTCCGGTACCAGCACCAGTCCCGGTTCGAGCCCCGGTGCCGGTCCGTCCGGGCGGGTGGCTGCACCGAGGTCCCGGGGAAAAGCCCCGACGGGGCGGGCGGAGCCGTGGGGCGCGCCGGTGGCTACCACCGCGATGGGGGTTGCATAACCCGAGCGATGCGCGGAGAGCCGGAGTGAGCAAGCGGGTTATATATAGCTGCCCTGTCTGTAGCCTGCGGGGCTTGATTCTTCTGTTGAAATATTATCTTTGGATGTGGTAAAAATATTTGCAGAGAAAAATCTAGACTACTCTTACATATTTGAGCATATGTTCCTGCAGCTAACGGCATAAGGGCAGAGCGTGACACGATCGGTGTTTTGTTTCTTTGCTGCTGCTGGCAGCGTGGTTCCCGGCCGGGGCAGCTTCTGTCCCGAGCTCAGGGACATGCCAGGGAGAAGAGTGTCCCGATACTGACCCATGCTGCTCACCTGGCGGCAATACTAGGGGGAGGGGAGGGGATTTCGTTTGGGCACCTCGGGGCAATACAGGAGGAAAGCGAGGAGCCACGGGTGCGAACTCCAAGCCGCCTCCGGGAACTCCAGGGCTGGTGCTACCGGGACGCGGGGAACCAGCCCCTTCCCCGAGGTGTGCCCGGCTCTGGACAGTCTCTGCCCCAAGAGAAAAGAAAATATTCTCTCCTGGAAAATTAAGAAAAGACCCGAATGCAACGCCCCAGCAGAGTCGGAGAGCTCGAGGTTGCTGTCCGTGCCTTGACCGCCCGCACTGTTTCCCAGCTTTATCCCTTTCTCCTTCCCTGCTCCTTACGTAAAGCTCCAGCTGTAAGCGGCTTCACGACGGGGACAGCGCGGGCGCGGACCGGCCCCTCGGCCTGTCCACCTGGCCGGCGGGGCCAGGGTTGAGCGGTGTCTACCGGGAATAGGGGACCCGCCGGGAATCGTTGACCGCCGGGCGGCGGCGGAGCGGGTCCCCGCCAAACCGCGGGGCTGCAGCCCTGAAACCCCAAAGCCCCGAGAGGAGACCCTGCCGCCCCGTTCCCACACCCCGTGCCCGGCCTCGCAGCCCGCGGGGGGTTCCCACACGCATAAGCGTCGCCGGGCGGAGCTGAGACGACGGAGGGGGAAACCAGCCCCAGCTGTCCCGCGACGGGAACCCCGCAGCGAGAGAACCCACCCGAAGGAGCGGCTGGCACGGCGCTGTGCAACAAGCGGGGTCATCTCCTATCCTGCACCCCCAAAAGGGCCTAAACCCAGAGGCCACGTTTGACAGGCGTCTCGCTCAGCGCCGCGGACGCCTGTCCCACTCCCTGGCCGCTCCGCATCACCGGAGCGCTGCAAAGAGCATCCTGTCTCGATAAGGGGTTGCTAACCCCGCCATTAGCAGCACTGCTCTGCCCTTGGCGCTGCTCTCGTCCAGTGGCCGGGAGTGTGTGTTTGGACCGAGCCCGGAGGTTCTGCTCCTCGCAGCTCACACCTCGCCCGAGCAGGTGGGAGAAGAGGACGGGTTGTCCTGCCGCCTCTCTGCGGGAACAGCTCCGCCGTGCGAAAACGTCGAGAGCTCGATGGGGAAGAAGCGCAGGGACACCTCTCCTCCTTTCCCTCATCCTCTGCGGACACACATCTCCTTCACCCCGAAACTCTCGAGAACGGCGGCGCAAAAAAGGCCGCGGCGGCACCGAGTAAATTAACGCGTGGCAGCGACTCGCCCGGCCCCCCAGATGGCAGCCCCCAAGTCTCGGGACGGCCACCGGACCCGAGCATTGCTGGGTCCACGCCGTTCCACCACCTTCCCCGTCCCCGGCCAGGCTTCCCCGCGCAGCATGTATCCACCGCAGCCCCCTCCCCTATTCTGTCTCACACACCGCAATACCCCAGACCTTTCAGGCGAGGCGGGGGTGGACACCGCTGGCTGCTTCCTTCGTCCTCCCTCCCAGGGGTCTCCCCGCCGGCACCGCTTCCCACGGGCCAGGCCAGGTGTACCCGGACACGGACACTCGCGCTCCGCACCAGTGCCGGGACCGTGCTCACACCGAGCCACGGCCCTGTTGCTGCGGAGGTGCCCGGGTTTCCCGGCCCGGGGTCCCCCGCACACCCTGAGCCCAGACTGTGCTGCAGGTGCGACGCGGTCCCGAGGGGCTCTCCCTGCGTCCCAGGGATCGGCTGGGACACAGCCTCACTGCCCGCCGCTTTCCCTCCGTCCGCCCTTCGCACTCACCCCTCCGCCAGCATCTCTCCTCTTGTCCCTCCCGCGATCCCTCCTTTCTGCCCGCTTCCCCGGCCCTTGCCCGGCCCCGCCGTCCCTCCCGCCCCCCAGCCTCTGCACCCCGGCGGGCCCCCGGCGAGCCCTGGCTGCGGGGGGGGGCGCAGACTCTGCAGGGGAGCTGGGGGGCGGCCCCGCACGGCCCGGTTCGGCCTTGGCACGGCGGCCCCGGCTCCCCGCTGGGGCCGTGGGGCAGCAAATAACTGTCGGGGGGACACCGGCAGCGACCCGGGGCTGGGGCACGGAGCCGCACATGCGGTGTCCCCGCACGCTCCCCGCACGAACAGCCCAGCGGCGGAGCCCCACGGGCGGCCCGGGAGGGGGAACCCCGCGGCCCCGCCGCCCTTGCCCGCCGCGGCAGCACCGCCCGTGCAGCACGGCAAAGGCTGGCGCTGCCTCGCTGTTGGAGATGCTGCTGCACAGACAATGGTGATTCGTAGCGGTTGAACTAACGGGAGCCGCGGACGTTTACGGATCCCTTGTTAGGCTGGAAATAAAGAGGAAATCGGTGAGATCTCGGCAGGTGAAAAAGCCTGAAGTTCTCGCGGGTCCCGGGAAAAACGGGAATTTTCTGGCCTTTAATTTGAGACCGTTATCGATGACTACTGTTCTTATAATTACAGTAATTCTCGTTATTACTCCGACTATGGCGATTATCAGCATTATTTTGCCACTGATGTTTGAACTGAAATTAACGAATCTAACGAATTCAATCAAATCTGTGTGTGAACCAAGTCTCAGAGAAAGACAGATATTAAAACAGAAACTAGGGTAAGACAGACGAAAGAAAGAAAGATAAAGAAGGTAGGAAAGAAGAAAAGAAAGAAAGAGGGAAAGAAAGAAGGAAAGAAAAAACAGAAAGAAAGAAAAGAAAGAAAGAGAAAAAAAGAAAGAAGAAAAGAGAAAAATAGAAAAAAATAGAAAAAGATGGAAAGAGAAAGAAAAAGAAAAAAAAGAGAAAATAGAAAAGAAGAAGACGGCCAAATCCATAGAGCCGAACGAAAAGCCAGGCAGGGCGAACCCGCGCTCCGCCGCAGCCGCTTTGCCCACCCGCTCTCCCGCACCCGGAGCGGTTCGGGTCGGGGGCACGGGCACCACGGCCCGGTGCCAGTCGCCGTCCCTGCGCGGGGCTCCGCGGGGCCCGTCGGCCCTCGCCGGGGCTCAGTGCCCCGCTTTTCAGCTCGCTGGTTTCCCGGGGCCGCCGGGTGCCGAGTGGGGATTCCCACCGCCCCGGTCCGGCCCGGCCCGCGGCACCGCGGCAGGTGCGCGGCTCGTTCCCGGCGGCGGCGGGCGGGACCCGGTACCTGAGACCGTACCGGGAGCAGCTCCGGCCCGGGCCGCCGCCGCCGGGATTCGCGGACCCGCAGAGCAGCCGCGCTGTGCTCCGCTCGTGGGTGCGTGAGAGAGAAGGAGGAGAGGGAGAAGGAGCAGAGGGAAAGAGGAAAGGAAAGGAAAGGAAAGGAAAGGAAAGGAAAGGAAAGGAAAGGAAAGGAAAGGAAAGGAAAGGACAGGA
>JAWWEU010000037.1:6425159-6567353 GCA_035583155.1 Acropternis orthonyx | reverse complement strand
GAAAGGAAAGGGGAAAGGAAAGGAAAGGAAAGGAAAGGAAAGGAAAGGAAAGGAAAGGAAAGGAAAGGAAAGGGCAAAAGAGAGAATGAGAAAAAGAACAAATGAGAATGAAAGAAAGAACGAATGAAAGAAAAAGAAGGTCGATAAACAGTCCGAGGAAGAAAGAATCCAATAAGAAATAATTGTTATAACCAGCTCAATCCTCAAGAACAACAGTAGTTTTCTTGCTAATAGACAGAGACGTGTCAGGGAAAGCTGGGGCTTGCGAGTCCCCGTGGGCTGCCTGACCCCGCAGACGGGCACGGCGGGGAGTCTATGGGGCTCCACAGGGCCCAGGGGAATGAGGCTGGGCTCCCGTACCCCTCGCACTCCCCATACCTCCCACTGGCTCCTGCTTGCCAGCCTTGGCTCCATGTTATTTGCCATGGGGATTTCGGGCTGCTTTTATGGGGCACTTGCCTGCAGATCCCAATGTAGAGATCACGCACAGGGAAATTCTCAGAAATAAAACTGTCAGCCACTCTCCCCCAGCACACAGCCGGCGGGGTTTCTCCCTTTCCCCCTCTTTTTACTTTTAGTTCCCCCTGCCCCGCCCCCTGGCCCCCACCCTGACAACTGCTCGTGCTTCTCCAGTGAGATATCCATGCTCTCCTGCAGTACAGCTGCTCTGTGTAGCCCATGATTTGGGGCTGTAAAGTTTTCAGGACCCTCGCCCAGCCCCAGAACGCAGAGCTCCCTTAGGAGCTCTTGGGTGGCCTGGGCAAGGGGACCTGACTGTTGGGGTCATTGCCTGGGGCTCCTCGAGGAGCCCACCCCACTGGTTTTGAGTGAACCCGGAGTTACCTCTAAAACCAGTCCCTCTCTGTCACTCCCTGTCCTCATTAATGTTCATTAACGCTGTCAAAAAGCTCTGTACGGGGGTGCTGCTCTGCTGCCTGGGGCTGACACACAATCTACCCCTAATGTATGAGTGAATTAGTGCTCATCCCCTCCTGCCTGACCCTCTCCTCAGATGCATCCCAGAGTGAAGGGGGCAGCTCTTGCTTGGCTGGCTGTGCTCCCTGACTGCAGGAAAATGAGGCTGCAGCTACAGGAGAATGAGGCGCTTTCAGTCTGAAAGAAGAATTCCCTCTGCCCTCTGAATACTGAGGTGCCAAAAATGGCTTAGTTGAAGCGTGTTTCCTTATCACAACACAAATTTGGGGAAGGGGGGGAGAAGTCCTGCAGTGCACAGGAGGACACTGCTGCTGTGCTGCATCCGAAGGGAAAGCAGCTGCCTCACTGCTTCTTGCTAGATCCTTTCTGTGGAGTGAGAGTTGATTTCAAGCCATCCACTTGCAGCAGTGTTGCTAGAGGGAAGGTCAGGCATTTCTCCGTGATTTGGTTGTAGTTGTTGCACCAAAGGTTTATATTCACTCCCAGCCGCAGCAGCATCCTGTGCAGACATTTATTTTGGCTAAAGGCAGCCTGGTTCTCGTTTGGACGTCTGGGGGGCCCAGATGGCTGCACCCAGCAAGAGGTTGCAGTCAGACAAGCACCGCCCTTGCATGGGGGTTCATTATGGAGCTCAGTCACTGTCAGGAGATGTGGTGTTCCCCAGAGCTCCCTGTCTGCAGCTGCTGCAGACTGTCCTGTAAGGATTTTTTTCCTTGTGAGAGCTTCTCCCCTTTTCTGTTAGGCCAGTAAAATACCCCAGACATTCCTTGTTGTTCTACCTTGTCTCCTGTCACAGTAAAGAACAGATTAACATCACTTGTTGTGAAGCTCAGATGTTTTCATGGGGTTTGGTGTGGTGGATGAGGATGTATATTAATCACTACCACAACGCAGTACGTTAGTACAAACAAATGAACACAAACAACAAACTGCAGAGCTCAGCACGCTAATGAGAGGCTGCACACTCTACTGGGCTCCCACTAGCACAAACTGTCTCCCTGCATTGCTGGATGTTTTACTGGATGTGTTGCAAGCAACCCAAGTGCCATAAGGAACGGATGCTTCAGTCAATGTCAGCTGCTTCTTCAAATCCAACCCAGCATTACACCTGGCCACATCATGGAGATTTTTCGTCTTGTGTCAATGCTGGAGCTGTATCCTCTGGAACGCATCCAGCTGAGAGGCAGCAGGCTCTGCACTGTTACTGAGGGCAGCTTGCACATGTTAAAGTCATATGGGAGAGTGCAGTCTCTGCGAGCAGAGACCAGACCTGAAGATAAGCCCAGGACCCTTTCTGGAGCCCATGTTTGTCTGAAACAAAGCAGTGGTGTTTCTGCCAGCCTGCTCCCAATCCTTTCTCTTCTCCCTTCTCCCTCTGCTTCTTGTCACTTTACCCACTTGTGGATGTGCCTGTTCTCAGGGGATTTTGTGACCTGTGAACTATTCTCAGCTTCATTTGCTATCTCCTTGTGCTCTGGGAGGCATCTCACTCCTTTTCAGAGTGTTGTGGTGGGATAGATGAGGCATGAGTGGTGGTCCTTTCTGCCTGCCTGCAGAGACACACCAGTATTACTGACAGCACATCCCCCTCCCCAAGCAAACGGTTTTTGAGGATTTCAGGCCACTGCTCTGGCTCCTGCTCACACCACCACATCAGCCCAGGCAGACATCCTGCTGTGGGTGCTGGGGACAGGCAGACTGTCTCTGCTGGAGCCCAAGGCTGCTGGAGCAGGCAGGCACTGCAGTCAGGGCCTGTCAGGCACAGAGACCAGCTGGACAGGTGACCAGCCCTGCCTGCAGGCATGACATGCCCTGCACCCTCTGTGCTCCTGCCTGCAGAATCCTGGCTGGAGACCTGGCACCCCTTAACAGGCATCTCACAGAAAGGAAGGGGTAGGGACCTGACCAGCTGCCAGGAAACCCTTATAATAGGCTTTGTAATCCTTGTACATGCCCTGTGAAGGGCAATGGTGTGTTATTAAATGAGCATGATGAAGCAGAGTGAAGCAAGACTCAGAGCTCCCAATCCTGCCGCTGAGATGCCTCAAACAAGTACAACATGGGGTGCCCAGGATTGCTTGCCACATCTAAGTCCCTTTGCTGGTTGCATCTCAGTGTCCTTCCAAGCGAACAACAGTGATGATATTTAGTCACCTTCAGAGAGCTGTTTGGCATTGAAAGGGATCCAGGATAATCTTGGCTTAGATTTTGTATAACTTACTTATTGTATTTTTAGGCTTTGTTGTATAAAGTAACACTGCACCATTTCTAGCTCTTCTCTGATGACACTGTAGTCAGCTTTTGTTCTTCCTGCTCATTAATCCCATTTCCCGCTTTTTAAGTTGCAGTGCCAGCCTGGAACCATTCAGGAATCTCCATTTCCAATGACTTTTTACATTTCTTGTGATCTTATAAAGCAGTATTTTTAATGGAAAAGCCTGTTCAAGTCTAACCTGTTCTCACACATGTGGCTGAGGCATGAGGAATATCCTCCTTCTTGTCCTACTGGGCTCAGAGACAGGATTTGGAAAAGGGGTGTGAAGGTGCACAGTCAGGCTCCCCAGAGGTGAGAAGCAGCACAGCTGTTTCCTTCCTCAGGGCTTTTGCTGGGGAAAACCTGGCCCTGGTCAAGCCAGTGGTGGGACCCCTGTCACCTGAGAAAGGCACGTCTAAGGGGACCCATGACACACCCGGGGCCTGAGCTGTGCTGGCAACTGTCCCTGTGGCGCCACTGGCCCCGAGGGCATCTCCACCTCCACCAAGCACAGCTCACCGCAGTCCTCGAGCGCTTCCCATGGGCCACAGCCTGGAAAACACCACCATCCCTACAAATAGCACGGACCGACTGGCACTGAGGGGCGGTTCAGTTTCAGGAACTGCTGATGCTCACGCCTTCCTCTGCGGAATTAGCACAAGGACAGATTAAAGAAAGCTAATTTCCTTTCTCATCAAATCAATTCCTTCTGGGGCAAACAAAGCCACGAGCGCAGCGCTCTTGTCCTCCCGTGATCTTGTGGTTTGCTCTGGTTGGAAGAGGCAGCTTTGGAAAACCCGAGCCCATTTCCTGCTCTGCGTGCTGCAGTGTATATCCTCGCCTCAGCCCTGGAAATGCTTTGATGGATATTATTAGGCCCGGAAAGCATTTGGAGCTCCTTTCTTCCGTACGAGCTGAACAAACTGCTATGGGATGAAAGAGGGGCAAATTGGAAGGGTCTGTGGATGTTGCAGGCAGGCTGCCTAGTTAGGGAGCCCAAGTGGTGCTGCTGTCTGTGATAAGGATGACAGCAAAGCAGCCTTGGGGCCACGGGTGCTGCCAGCCCCTGGAGAGGGGTGACATATCTTTCACACCCTCCTGCCAAGAGGCAGAGCTGTGGTGGGGCACCACCAAAGTGATGCCAGTGAAGCCTGACCCCTCCTGACTGCACTCATCCTCATGAAAGGCATCTCAGCGTCTTCTTAAACCCATATACCAGGTCCAACAAATCCCATCCCCTTCCCCAGCCTGCCCTCATCAGATCCTACGAGTGAGAGGAACCAGTCATTTTCCCTGCTCACAACAGCCACTGCCCACTCCAGGTCTGTGTGCCCTCATTCCTGCTCAGCCTTCCAGCCATCAGGAGCAGGAGTCTCTCACTGCTTTGAATGGGAGAGTGGGTTAAAAGCAAAGCCAAGCAAAACCTTTGCTTCGTAAGGGACTAGAGCTCTGGGTGGTGTTTTGCCACTAACACAGTCAAGAAATGACAGTGCGGAAATCTTGGGGAGCGAACAGCACTTGTGGTTATTGGTGAAATCCCATATTAGTAGAAAGGTCTGGTAAATGGAAGCAGGAGTCGCTCTGACTACAGCATCTGTTGGATGTGGAAAGTGGTTATGACTCTCTCCAAATACAATGCACATGTACTGGGGAAAATGACTGCTACAATAACAGGAATAAATCTTAATAGAGACTTGGGTGATAACAGACACCATAGGGGAGTTATCAAAATGAAAAACATATGGCAGAGTCTCTGCCAGACCTGCATGGAAACCCCTTGGAAGGACTAGCAGAGCTTATACCTGAAAATGAAAAAAGAGCAGAGGAGACAGGGCTGAGGGAACAAGATAAATGCCCTCCTGAGAAGAGCAATGGGGATTTGGTGTCAGTGTCCTGTTGCCTGTCTCCTTGCTGCACAAGTCTGGGTCTAAAAGCATCCTGGTTCAACAGACTCTTTTCGACTTCTCTCAGCTTTGGCAAGGCAAAATGCTGCAAGTCAGGCTGGACAGGGGCCATTTTTGATTGTGTTCAAACAAGACCTCGACCTGGATTGCTTATTAGCATGAGATCCCATTTTCTCTGCCTTTTGGCAGCAAGCAGGGGCAAGGATGGCAGAGAAGGAATAGTGGGGGAGCAAACACAGGGCCCTGGAAAGTTCAGGCACAGCCCTGGGCTGTGAGGGCAGGATGGAATTGTTTTCCTGCAGTTATAGTGCTACAAACTGAGCCCAGACTTCATGGTATGGCAAAGAACAAGCAAACGGGAAGCTCGGCTGGAACTGACAGTTTCTTGGCAGGAAGCAGCAAGAGACAGGACAGAGCAACATTAAATGAAATTGCACCTTCTCCCAAACCCTTCAATGTCTTCAGCAGAGGAGAAACCACAGAACAGAGAACCCCAGCTTTACTTTGCTCTACTCGGGGGCATCCTGACAGGTGATGGACAAATACCAGCAGAGCAGATACAGAGCAGGTTGGTGTAAGATGTGGGTACTGTTTATCCCTTGGGTTTGCAGGAATGGAGTAGGAGGTGTGAAGAGCATCCCCAGGATCTCTGGAGCAAAGGGAGGTGTTCAAACTCTGCTGATCCTATACTTGGGGCTCAGGAGCAGGATATGTTGATTGGTTGCTTGGGTGCCAACCATTGCTCCTTGATTCTGTTAAAAGGCTGGTCCCACACCAAACCCTGTCTGCACTGACCCCCGTGGCCATACAGTACTGGGTCAGAGGGAGAGCCTTGAGCAGGGACCATCACCTCCTCTTCACTCTCAGAGGTGACTGTGCAGGCTCCATCATCCAATCCAGTGCCAACTTGACAACTGGGGATTAAATAGTGGAAAATTCAAAAGACAGCTGAGGAAGGGGCTTATATTAGTCAAGACAGTCGGCACTCTAGCATTAGATGACCAGAGACACCAGCAGTAAATAGAGATGTTGTTACGGTAATGGAAACAAGGCAGGGATGGGAGGACCACAGAGCAGACCCTAAGTGTTTAATGCCTCTAAGTTGTCAGGGATTTTGCCCCTGGCTGTCATTATTTTAATTGCATCCTAAATCTGCAGCCACTGATCGGAGCAGGTGTTTGAGGACATGGGATGGATCAGCTCTGGTGCCTGCCACAGCCAAGAGTGAGCTGAAGAGAGAGCTGCACGTCATATTTGCTATACTGAGCATCCACACTTATATAACCCCGGGTTAATAATCCTGAATGACTTGTTTCCTTACAATCAAAAATCATCCCTGTCCATGGGATCAGCAAGGAGGAACCTGAAGCTCTGGGCTGGTCTGTTCCAGCAGCAGAGGGGTAGATGCTGTTGTTGCTTCCCCAGGATGGGACTCACTCATGCCTATGGCTGGAATAGTCACTTGGACAAGGCCCTGTCCCAGGGACAGGTAGGAGCTGTCTGACCTCAGACGGGCTGCAGATGCCTGGTTTTGGCTCAAGTAAATGCACACCAGGCAGAAGAACTGGGAGACCAAACAGCATCTTTATGCCAGTCCTGAGCAGAAGGTTTGTTTTATTGTGCTCTTAGTCACAATAAACCAGACAATAAAGTAGTAATAAATGGTCACCAAAAATTATTTCAGAGTCCATAAAACAAAAAAGGAGTTTAACAAGGACAAATGAATTGTTAACACTCCTCGTCTTCCCTGTCCCATAAAACATGTCAGGTTTTACAGGCGATGGGTGAATGCCAAGCTCCCCTGGCCTTGTGGGACACGCAGCGGGACCATCGCTGCCTTTTGCTGTGAGTGGGGTGACAACCCCAAAACGCCATTGGCAGTACAGCCCCAAGTCCCACACTCCTGCTGCTGGCTAGGGACCCCTCCCCAAGGCTGTGGGCTCCCCATGGCTGTGGGTTGCAGCCCCTCCATTGAGTCAGTGCCAGTGGAGTCAGACAGTAAAACCACAGGACACCATGCTGAGCTCTCGTGCTGAGCAAACAAGGCTTTCTAAAGGTTTAGAGGACCACCTTCATGTGCAGAATGACCCCCCATGTTTAAACCAAACAATCTTGACCTCTCTATGAGTTTTAACCACATAAAAGCTCACCTCTTGGACTCTCCATTAGGTTTTATGATGTGCTTCCATATTTAAATGGACATGACTCACACCAGGGTTTCTGCCATGCATGAGAAGGAAAGAAAAGATGAATGCCAGATGTTACGTATGAGTTACTTCAGGGGGAAAAAAAAAGGAGAGAAAAGGAAATTAAATATTGGGATGGGCTTTCCCAGCTCTCCCTGTTCAGGTGAACATCAGACTGGTATTTGAATTTGCTTTAAAAATGGAGCCTCCTCAGCCTGGCCACACTCCTGGCCATCCTGCAGCACACAGCCCCCCCAGCTTGCCCTTCTCGCAGTGGGGGCTTCAATTTTTTGTGAAAAGTCTTCTGGCCAAACCTGGCAGCTGTCAGCACCTCCCTGTTTATTTGTGGAGCAAGAGGGGGCAGGAGGGGGAGTGGAGAGAGGGTGGAGGGCAGCCCCTCTTTGGGGTGACACATTCCTTCACCCAGAAAACTCTGGCTAAGGCAGGCAGGATGGCCCGGCGATGCCAAGGAGCTGCACAGGTTGGGTGGTGCGAGTGTGAGGGTGCAGGTCCCAACCACTGCAACTGGAAAAGCACCTGACAAGCTGCCAGTCATCCCCATGGATTTACAGCTGCTTTCATCTAGGCTCCAGTGGCATGGGTAGGTAGGAGGTGTTCAGCAGCAGACCCCCTTACAGCCTTGCTCCTGTCTGTCCTGTTACACTCTGAAAGGACCATCTGTTCCTGCACAAACTCCCTGTATGTCATTGTGTCAACTACTCTGCTTTCTATGGGCTCATCCGGCACATAGTCACATTCCCAGCTCAGGGGGACAATGGCAGAGCCTCCAGCCAGGCAAGTAAGGAATCCCCAGACTCATGCCATGGGTAAGTCCTGTCCTGCACCTGATGCTGTACACACCCAGAGCAGAGAGCATGCCCACACTGAAGCCAGGGGCACCAGGTCCTCAGAGCCAATACAAGAGCACAGGGGCTGCAGAGACCCTCAGCACCACCCATGGTGAAAGAAGGATCACTCCAACCATTGCATCTGTTCCAACACAGGGAGATACAACCTTAAAAACCCCACCAGCTATTGGTGCTCAGCCCTTCTGAGGAGACTCCTCCTGGGAGGGCCTGATGCTCCACATGGCCTCTCCTCCCTGCGGCTGGCTGGGGGACTGACACATCAACATGAAAGGGGTCCTGCTGCTCCCAACCAGGGTGGGCTGTCCCGCTGCAGACAGATGAGGCTGAAACTCCACACTAAGCATGTGTAAGGACATTAAGCTGTTGGAACTAAAGGATAATTTGAAAAGTATTTTTCTTAATACTGGCATTAGGTTTCCCCAGCTTTGCAGTTGGTAAAGAAAAAGAATGTCCTTACTAAGGGAAAGCTAGTGAAAGCTGAACCAGAGAGGAATTAAGGGGTGGGGGATGCTTGGAGCTGGGTCCCCTTGCTTAGCTCTGGGCGTTGGATCATGGCAAGATCAGGGGCAAGAAGAAGGCCTGTTCCCAGCCCAGACCTGCTGAAACCCCCTAGGGGTCACTGGCTTTCCCTCACTGGTGAACTGCAACATGGCAAGAGGGAACCAAGGTGGTCACACACACTGTCCTGTGACCAAGACCATTCATGCTGCATCCTGTCTGCACCGAGAGTAGGGCTGCACTCCTGCTGAGGTCTTGGAAATACTCAGGTTAAGCAAAACGTCTGTTTTTCTAGAAGTGATGAAGTGAGAGATTTTTCATCTTCCTATCACACAGAAGTCCCCTTGGGTACCTGCTGAGCTCTGCAACTTCTTTATATGGCTGTTGAGTGACTCAGTCATGAATAGAGAGCACAGAACTCTGCAGCCTTTACTTCCCTTCCCATTTTAAGACCTCTTTCCTTGGCTGGGTAGATCAGCGCAGAGTTTACGAAAACAGGAGATCTGCAGCTACAGCAGCTGCAAGTGGTGTCTGGTGAGTTATGCTGGTTCTCAGCACTATCCTGTTCCCCGACCCCACAGGGACAGCAGCCCTTCCTGATGCTCCAGGCCTGGTGAGTCACAGCCCTACAGGGCAGCCTCTCCGCTGCCTCTCTGCATTCCCACCTCTGTCCCTGCAAAGATCCCAGGGCTGCGGGCCCTGTGCTTACTTCTGCTTCTGCTCCCTGCCTCTGCCACCACAGGCCAGGGCAGCAGGTGGGATGTGGGGCCCTATCCAGCATCCCAAGCTCCCGGGCGCAGGAAGCTGGGAGGTTGGCAGCTTGGGGACCACGGGGAGGCATCAGAAGAGCCCACGTCCCTCATAGAGGAATTCCTGTGCCCTTGCAAAATGCCCGTGTGAACGGAGGCAGGAAAATCAGCTGCAATATGGTTTTTTGTGATCACAGAGATATTGCGAAAGGAAGGAAAATAAAAAAAGGTTCCGTTTTCCTCTTGTTCCCCTTCCCCACCTCATTGGAAAGACTCAGGAAGTGCCCAGGCATCAGGAACAATGTGAAAAAAAACCAGCACCATTTTCCCTGGTGAACCTGGCAGGATCCCAAGCAGGGCCATAACACCCAGCAGGAGCGGGGCTCCCTCATGCCCCTCCTGGAGAAACAAGTGTTGTGCTCCTGTATTTTGTTTTCCTCCTCATCCTTTGTGGACCCCTGCTGTCCTGACCCCAGCATGAAGAGGAGGGATGTCTCCCTCTGCCTGGACATGCTGGGTGCATGTGTAGCACCAAGGGCTGGCAGAGGGTCCCCAGTGAGCCCCCTGTCTCTGGCCCAAGTAGGAAGCAGTGGCTTGCAGAACGAACATGATGGTCACTCTATTAGCCTCTTTAATTTCTATCTCCCTCTCTCAAAAAATGCCTTTTGATTGAGCATCAAGGCTGCCCAAAAGCTGTCTCATCCTGAACCACTAATGTCAATGCAGACTGTGACAATATCCAGGACATGTCCCTGGAAACATTCATCAAATTTTGCAAGAGCTGCAACCACAAGAGTGTCTGGGCAGGACCAAATTTACCACAAGCCATGTTCCTTCCCTTTCTGCCCTGCCCATCTGGCACAGCTGGGGGAAGAGGACAGGCAGAACCAGATTCCCAGGGCTGCATCCCTGGTGCATCCCTCTCCACGGGGTGAGGAGAGGTCTATGGCCGGGCCTCGATACACGCCCATGCTTGGTGTGGGGAGGGCCTAGGACGGTAAGGAGCATCTATGCCCCCACACAGCATATCACTTGGAGCAGGGACCATGGCCTGGCCTCCTCCAGCGCCTTGTGCATCCCTTGCGCTTGTGTGCAAATGCTATGCTTCCCCAAATAGATGTTTTTCTGGGAATGTCCCGTGGCCCTGAGGAGGCTCGGCTGGTTGGCATCGGGTGACCAAAGCTGTTGCGTGCTCCCATTGTTCCCCAAGGTGGTTATTAATAGAGCAATGTAATAATAAGAGATATTTATAAAACACCTCTGTGCCTGGGAATCCAGGGCAATCTGCAAACCTATGCAGGGTCTGTGTGTTGGCCCTGAGCTGCTGTGGTGATCGCCACAAAGGGAAAAGGTCCAGGGCAGGACGTGAACACCAGCACTATGGTCCTGTCAGGGCGCAGGGGCAGGGACAGCCTAGGCCCAGCCACCTCCCTGCCAGCAGAGCGAAACAGGGACAGAGCAGGGGTCACAGATGCTCTTTCCCAGTTCCCAGCTTGTGGGAAGAGAGATGTCACTAAGAAAATCAAAGCCAACATGGTCCATGCCCAGGCTCTCCAGGACTACCTACAGGGTAAGGGTGAAACTGGCAAGGGGGGCTGCACCACTGCAATTGCCTTTTATGCAGAGTTTGGTTAGAAGAACCCATTTGACACCCTCCTGTGACATCTGGGCCACAGGGACCAAGACCAAGCTCTGTGGACAGGGCTGAGGATCTGTGCGTTAAGAGTGGAGTTTCACACTTGCAGCAATCTCTGAAAATCTCCCAGGCCCTGTACAGAGGACACACCAAAAGTGCACACTCCTGCTTAGCTTTATAGTTGGAAAACATAAAATGAGGCGTTAGAGCAAGGCCAGTCCCTCTGTGCTCCATGGGCTGGGGCCAGGTGCAGTGCCCAGGAGCTGCTGGATAGGTGTCCAGGCACCAGGCACAGCCAGGATGGGAATTGGACAGAGGCTCCCCGATAGCCTTTGCTGTTGGGCTGTTCCATCAGGATCTTAAAATCAAACAAATCCAGTCTTCCCACCAGCCTCACTTCAGGAATTAGAGAAATGAGGCCATTTATGTCTTCACACGGACGACTGAGCCTGGCAATGACCTTTGGTCACTTTGGAGCAGGGCTGGATTTGAAATGTGAACCAGAGACCAGGAGGTGAAAACCTCCATATCCCATTACAAATCCCTGGGGATGCTCAAGGCTTGTCAAGCCACAGTGCTTTGCTGCTTATTTATTACCATTTGTCTATGATTGTAGCCATTGCCAGGGCTCGCGTTACTGCTCGGGCAGTGGTCAGCTGCCGAGCGGCCTCCAGGGCCAGCCTGTCTCCCAGCAAAGCCAGAGGCTGGGATCCTGGGGCTGGAATGGTCACAGTGTCTCTCCTTGCTGCTGGAAAAACACATTGGTCCTTCCACGGCAGCAAGCATGAGTGTTATGGTGGGTGACACAGACCCTCAGATGGTGACAGCCATGAGGACGAGAATTCACCCTTCAAGGTGATGAAGTATACAGCCCTACACTGTAAGGGATCCAGGTAATAGATCCCTGAGCCATAGTATAGTGGAAGTTATTCTACATATTGTATATGCAATACCATAAACGGGCTTATGCACAGCCAGACAGCACTTGCTGTTGGATTATTAGCTCCCTAAGATAGGAAAATCCTCTGTCTGGCCTGAGTTTGTCCTCCGAAACAACTGCACAAGACCTGCATTTATTCACAAGTGGTTTGACTGACTAGAGTTTTCTTTTATCCAAAGAGATCTCTAACCCATCGGGTAACCACAGCTTCATGAGAAAAACAAATCTCCTTCCATCCCCTTTAAGCCCACTTTCCCCACTAATCATCTTATTTCTACTTTTGTGGTCTAAGAGGTATCAGATCATTTTGCAGACCTGGGACTAAGGCAGGCCCCTGGGTGGTCAGGGACAGCCTCCCCGGAGCGGCTTTGCTGCCTCTGCCCTCCAGACAGAAGGGTAGGTTCCCACAGCCCAACAATAAGGTTTGGAAGAAGATGTTTTATAGAAGAAGTTTTAGCACCCCTGTGTGGCATCACTCTGCTATGTGAGAGCTGAGCAGCACACGGAAAATATGCCTGAAGCTTCGAGGAGCCTGCAGCAGCCTGTGTCTGCTGATGGAAATGTGAGTCTGCCAGGAGGCCAAGCCCAAACCATTTCCCCATTAACGGCTCAGCCTCCAGGGAAAGCCACAAACCCACCTCCCAGCAGGGATGGGCACGCCGGGCTCTCTGAGGTGCAGTTCCTTAGAGGTACAGCAAGGTCTTTTGAAACCAGAGAGAAAACAGTGTGTATAGGAGCATGCAGTGATAAACTCACAAAGATCCATGTGTCTGGCTGTGGCATTAAATGCTTTACAGAAGGAGTGATGATAATTAAATTGTTTATGATGTGGGACAGCTGATGGAGGTGGCTGAAGCTGTCAGGAGTCAGTGAAGCTGCGCTCATTTCCATGCAGACGCAGGGGCTCTGCTTATGACACATGATGGGTTACTTCCCAACAGGACTGTGGGGATTTAGGAGGTGGGAGTCCCATTTTCAAAGGTGAGAAAGTATTTAAGTGCGTGCTTGCTGAGTATTCACAGGTTTACCATCTGGAGTTATCCTGTCACTGGTCAGTAATAGAGAGAAAACAAAGACCAGTAAAGATGAATAAATCAGAGCAATACTGGTCCTGACCTCTTGACTGGTTTATTAGTTTCATTAGGCACTGTCTGCATTTAATAGGAACCTTTACACACTTTTGGATGTGATGCAGGCTGCCAAAATGCTTGCACTCTCTTGAAAATGCACTGAGAGTGCATTTCTCCCTGCCTCTTGGTGGGATTTATACTGTTAAGTCTGTTCTGGAAACACCAGCCAAGAAGCTGCATTTCTCCAGTGTCCAGCTGAAGTGCCTTAACTCCAGATGCAGGCGGAGCTGTGAAAAGCCACTCCAGCAGCTCAGCTGATGGGTGGTAACATGTGTGTTGATAGTGTCAGATCCATGTCCATTCTCAACCTCAAGCTACTCAGAAGCTCCTTTCCGCCCCGAGGCTGCACTGCCTGGTGCTACAGCACATCTTGAGAACAGTTCTGTCACTTTGAGCAGCTCTCCAAGTCCCTGCCACCAGTAGAAAGAACCTATGAGGGGTGAAACCGTGTCAAATGGCTGCTGCTAAACAGACCAAATATATTCCGAGGGTTATTCCTCAGAATAAAACTACAGAGAGATAAATATAGTACTGTAAGGAAGTGCAGTGCAGGTCTAGAGCTGAATTCTGGAAATTCCCAAGAATGGGACTCGCTGGTGGCTCTTCACGCACAGTTAATCCTATAAAGTGAATTGTCCAGTGCAACCTTTCCAGTACAGCAGCCAATAAATGGAATAGGATTAACTTTGGGCTCAGAGCGAGCTAACACAAGCTTTGTATGCAATGCTGAATTATTCTGCCTCAGTGCACTATCGGAGTCTGAAGTTCCTATTTTCCATTTGCTTTCTTTCGTAGAAGCATTTTGTGGCCAATATGGAATGACAACCTCCATGAACATACAACAGAAAGTTTTAGGTTTCACTGAAACACAAGTTTGGGAAGCATAATGATTATTCTGCTTATGGTCCTAAAACTTAGATTGGCTTCTAGTTATGTGTTCCAAGTGTTTGTTTTTGTTACTTGTGTCAGGAGTAGAGTCCAAAATACCTAGAACTACATAACAGCTTTGGGAATATCACATTTTCAGCCCAGTGGCTGGGTTGTGTTGTAGTGATTTTAGACTTCTTGAAAGCACAGACGAAGAATAAATTGGCTAAGTAGAAAAAAATCAAATGTAAAACCTCTTTGAAACTGTCAGAGTATGCAGCCATTGCAAAACAATCCACCAAAACTGCCTTTCTTGGTGTTTCTGTGCTGAGAGCACTCCTATTTCAATGCCAGGTTTAGCAATTTCCACCTTATTTCATGCTCTGACGAATGTACAAGAGTTATGTCTGCTCTGAGGTGAAAGCTGTGCTGTGCCAGAAGAGGCAAGAGGCTCTGCAGACTAGTGGAGGCAGGAAAACACGCTCAGCTCAGTGCAGTACTCACTCTCTCGTTGTGTGCAGGGAAGATCTTGGCACAGGACAGCTTTTCTCCACAGTTACTCTGAGCCCAAAGGCCTGTCCAACCCCCACCTTTGGACGTGCAACTGAATCAGCCTTGTGCTCTTTTACTGAAAATCTGCCTCCTTGCAAAATCTTTTGTCCAAGGCATGAGGTTGTCACAAAGCACCTCCAGGTCCCCACAGCAGCCTGGGCATCGGCCTGCCTTGCCCAATTTGTGGAGTGAGCGGAGCTTTAGCAGGTGGCCAAGCTGATGCTATCAAGTCAAAGTGTCAGATTCCAGGGGGAATAGCTTGCTCTGGTGAGGGCGGCAGACCAGGCTGGGTGCTGCTGTCACTGAGAGCAGGTTTTTGGCTTAGCGAGTTCGGGAGGCATCTGGCAGGTATTCACAGTGTCCATGGGGGGCTGATCCAGACAAATTTGACCTCTAGCATGTCGAGAGCATCAGAGAAGGGCTCCGGTTTTACTGTTGTATCCAGCAGGAAAAGCTTAATCGTTTTGAGGGGCAGGCCCTGCCTTGTCCCTGAAGCAATGAGCTCTGCCCCCGCAAGCAGGGGTCTGGCAGGGAGGGCACAGCAAAGAGCTGCTCAGCTGACCCCAGCTTTATCCAGGGACTTTTTTAATGGAAGGAAATCCAGGGAACAAATGCCCAAACAAAAGTAATGCTGGCTGTGGCTGAAGAGAACAAGACTTCATGGGAGTAATTTGGGGCCCAAAATGAGGGGTCTTATGCTGTTTTTGCAGGTGGTGACAGTGTCCCAGGACAGGTTCCATCACAACCCTCATGGAGCTTCCCCCAAAAGACCCTTCCTACAGATGATGGAAGAATAGGTACAATGTGGGGGCAATGACAGATTTTCAGTGTATTTTGAAAGTCTTGGTTTAACGTTTTCTGCCTGGAATTTTCAAGGCATCTTTGGACACAGGACTCTTCATCTCAAGTACTTGCACCACCTCCAACAGGCACAATGGGTGCTCACTGCAAACAGAGACATCAGATGTCATCTCAAGGCCAAACTCAAGTGTGGGTAATTACGTTTCCCCATTTAAACTGCTGGCCTGTTTCAGCTGGATAAAATGTTCCCTTTCTAGCTGGAACTGTTGCCATGTCCTGGGAAACAGCTGCTGTGACAAAGTTAGTGGGCAGCTGCTGCCTGGAGAGGACTGACGTATTTGTGGCACACGGCTGTGCGAGCCCAGGTACCCAGTGGCAGGAGGCAGCGCTGCCGAGGGCTCGCTGGCACACTGGGAGCCTTTCTGGGCTGTAGAGTAGCTTGAAGCAGTGCTCGGCTGGTGAGGGAGTGGAGGGATAGAGAAGGGCTCAAAGCCAAGTGCAAGTGGGATGTGCGAGGCTGGGTAAGGGGCCATCGCTGCCCAAAGCCCTGCCTGCAGTGGTGTGCTTGGTTTGGGACAGTGACAGCGACACCCGTCTGGGTGCCCGTGCTCCTCGCAGAGCACAGTGCCCCAACGACCTGATTCTGATATGGCTTAGTCTGCAAATGAGACCAAGTCCAAAGACACCTGAGTCAATGACAAGTGGAGTCAATGGCCCAGCTTAGTGAAAGCTGGTGAAATACAGACTTGGCCCTTTTCCTTTTCTGCAGCCCTGGTGAAGTGCACGGCCTCGCAAGAAGGTCTTTATAAATGATCAAAGCGTCTGTGTGGCTTTTCAGGCAGTTGAGCTTCCACTCACAATCCAAGGTCCAGTTTAATAATATGTAGCTTGTTAAATAAACAAGTGGCTATGCATAGCCCCAGCACTGTGACGATGGAGAAGATCCGGTGTTCTCTTCCCACTCCAGCGCCAGCTGTTGATGGACATCTGTCTGTAAAACATTGGGCCCTTTATTGTTTTTAATGGAAGAAATGCCTTTTCCTGGAGACCACCACTGAATACTGCTTTGCTAGAAAGGCTCCTTCACAATCCAAACAGAGAGCAAGTGAGCATAGAGGATCCATTACCCAAAAACTCAACAAAATCTTCCTCACCCATGAAAAGTGTATGCACAGTGAGGACGATCTTGGGGATGGGGCTTGGAGGAGGGGGGAGCTGTTCCTGGAGGGCAGCGTTCTGGGACCTGCCAGAGGAAAATACTTCCATTTTTCTATCCGATAACTCTACTGCTTGGCTAACAAAAATAATCTCTAATTAAAGATAACAGGAACCTGGTTTGTATAATGCATTCATTGAGATTGATGTGCTTCCAGTTTTCTGAGTTTCTATACCTTCAGAGAGACTAAAAGTCACAGTATCAGCATGATGGTGGGGACAAGCTCTCTTGCAAACAAGTTTTAGGTTCATGATTTCGTGTGTGTATTTGAATTGCAGGCTTAAATCTGATCTCAGCCTTCAAAATGGAGTTGTCAAGGTCTTAACCTGCCTGAACAGGTGACCCATTCAGCCTTGCAGGGAGTCAAGGGGTACATGTGTGTAACCACCTCTTTTTACCAAGGACATGGAGCCACCTATCTTAATTCTCATCCTTTTATTAGACCAGAGATTTGTTTTACTAAGAAAACATGGAAAATGCAAATGCCAGTAATATATTCCTTTAACTGAGCCAAATTCCACATTCTTTTATGCTCAGATACCTTCACCAGCAGCAGTATTTTGTCTAGGGGGGCTGCCCTGGAGTCCCTTGCTGTGGGACAGAGGCAGCCACAGGCTTACAAAAGCACTGAGTTGCCACAGGTCACCTGGAGTCACCTCCACGCTGGCACGTATCTCTCGCATCTGTTTTATGTGGGAAGAGGTGATTCTGGCCTGACAGGTAAAATCAGGCATTCTTACAGATCGGTCCTGGAGGAGACATCGATGGAAAGATAGATCCTAATTGCTGATGAGAAATGGACCATCAGAACTGGCAATGGCCCCAGCTCTGAGGTGGAAAATAACTCCAGTGCTTTTTTGGCAGTAAAGCAAAAATCTGGTTTTGTGCAATGGTCAGCAGAGGAGAACTCAACTGGAGCAACCTGGGGTATTCAGGGGGGCTCCCAGGGAGAAGGGTAACCCATGGGTTTTTTATTGCCTCACAGGATTTGTATCCATTTTTGTGCCCAGAAAGGGTTTACTTCAGCATAAGGAAATTTCCACCTGTCTCAAAATAGCTTTGGTTTTCCGAACCCAATTTGGTGTCAGCAAAGAGGATTCCACCCTTTGTCTCTTCATGGGTGAAATTGCAGCTCAGTGACACTCTCATGTTATGAAGGGACAAGTGCAGCAGAAATTCCTCTGCTTGAGGAGTGCTAAATTGCAGGGTCACCTTGTCAGTGTGGTGAGATCCCCTTTTGGCTCCCACCAAAGGTTTGAGAGAGGCCTCAACCCATGCAGCTCCTTCCTGGAACTTGGCTTTTCCTGGGTCCTGGCTCTTCCACCCTGAGCTCCTGTGCAACAGCAGGACCATGAAAGTGCAGAACCCGGATGCCCATCTCCTGCCTCTTTTCATTCCTGTTTTTCACAGATGAAAGGCACAATTTCCTCCTGGTAATATCCAAGTTTCATCCTGGAGTGATGTCTTTTTTTTTTCGCTAAAGAGCAGCGATAAAAATAACCCCCAGAAAAAAAAAAAATCAAGCACTTGAACCCTCGAAGTCCTGACGCAACCTTCACTCACAGGAGCACTAGGACCGACAATTCTATAATAAAGATCTGAGGTATCACCAAGAAAAATAGGAAGCAGCCAAAGATAAAAAAAGGTCACTGCAAGCTGGCTGTAAACACCCTTGCTGTGCACGTATCTTGGCTTTGCTGGTGTGATTGCTAGCAGGCGAGTGTGACACTGCATTTTCGGTGCTACAGGTATTTATTTTACACTCTGGCTCTCAGTCTGAGCCTCTGAATGTAAAAACAATCAGAAGGCTGAAGTGTAAATTCTCCCTGCTGATTTATTTACTGTTGTGTTTTTATAGCACCACATGGCTCTAAGTTTGCACTGGGCCCATTCAACCAAAACCCATGTCATACACTTCCAGAGAAATGAATGACTTTATAAATTCTCTACAATAATAATCCCACGTACAGGAATGCATGCAGAGAACACCCAGACGGGGCTGGAATGTTTTAAGAATATAATATTGTGCTTTTTTGGTCAGGGAAACACATTTCTCTCAGGGATATGTGGTGTGGCCCAGGCTCCAGCCCTGTCTGCCTACCACCTGTAATAAGCCCTTTGGGAGATTTTAGTTCAGGCCACCCAAACTGTGAGCTGGGCAAAGAGACATCAGCACTACGAAGTTAACAGCCTTAATGAAGCCCGGCCCAGAGGAGACTCAAAACATCCACAGTGGGGAAAAAAAAAGGAAAGAAAGAAAAGGCTTTGATAGGAAAAACATCTGATCTGTGTTCTCTAATCTTTGCTTTGTTAGTTAAAGCATCTTTAAAGGGCTTAATACCCTTGGAACAGGGACCTCTTTCTCTCCCTTCAGAAACACCAATTAGAAAAGCAGGAAACTGCTTCCAGAAAGGGGGGACTGTTTAAAAAAAATAACTTTGGCTTGAGGGATCTGATTGCCTTATTTTCACAACCTATTTTTTCCCCCTGTTGTGTGGCTGAGTTTTCTGCAGGGCGAGAGAGCAGTTCCTTGTGCCAATCCTGCTGATGGAATGGGAATGCAGTAAGGCAAGGAGGGGGGAAATGTACTGAATAAAGGGACAAGAAAACAAGAGGGTTTCTCTTTTAAATACAATGGGAATGGCACCCTTATGGTGTGTAGCCTGAGGAGTGAGTGTGCCACACAGTGGGAGGAGGGAGGCAGCAGGCCCGTACCAGTATCCACAGAGACCCTGTGTCCAGCACCCAGGGACCAGCAGTGAGCGGGGTCAGTGCACAGCCCCTCCAGCCCCAGTGAGGGCTCAGCTGGGCAGAGGTAGTGCTGAGGGTTCCAGATTACATTGCCTTTGCACTGCTCTATCCTCCTTGGGAGAGCAAACATGTCTCTTCCCTTCCCTGGGTTCTCAGGGTTTGGGAGCATGGAGGCAGCGCCCCTCTCCCTTCACAAGCCTGGCACAGGCACAGTCCATGCCTGTGCAGCACAGCTGATGGCCAAGGGGCCGCACCTTAGTGCAGTACAACATGGCCAGCCCCATTTTGCTGCCAGCAGACCTGGTCACAGAACTCCTGGTGCTACCCTGGGGACCGTGGGCCAAGCCTGCCCCTGCCCCAGGGTCTGATGGTGGGAGCAGAGGTGCCTCTGCAGCCTGCGGGGCTTGGCCAAGGAGCAATCACCTGGTCAGTGGTGGGTCCTGGGCTGCTGCTGCTGCCGTGGGAGTCTCCAATGGCTGTCCTGCCCGATGGCCACCCTCTCTCTAGGCAGTCCTCCATGCCAGGCCATGCTGCACCCTGCTGCAGTCACAGCTGTTGTGAATGATAAACCCTCTCATCTCCACAGACCTGGTTAACCCAGAGCCCAGAAGGGAAACATCTGAATAAGCTCCTGGCTCTGTTCATGAAATTCCTGGACACAGTCCATGCTAAGATCTTTTTCTCTGTATCAGAGTATTTTCCTTTGGAACTCAGGGATGTTACAACAGCTGTTTGTAAACAGTTTGCATCCAAAGTTAGCAGAATGGCGAGTAGGGGAATCACAGATCAACTTTGGCCTCTTGAGCATCTAACAAATATTGCAACTACATTGGCACTGCCACTGCAGATTTAAGGAGTCAGCCAAAGAGGTCAGTAACCACCAGGGAGCTGCCCGTGCCTGCAGACACACAACCAAGCCAGAGCGAGACTGTGGGATGCAGCCCTGTGAGATGCAGCCCTGTGGGATACAGCCCTGCAGGTGCCTGCCTGTTGGAGGCACGTGCTGCCTCTGCTTGGGATGAAATTCATCTCAGAGCCTGCATCCAGGCAGAGCCCAGCAGGAGGAGGTTTTCTGGGGAAGGAAGGAGGCAGGGGCTGATAGGAGCTGTTGGAGTCGGGAAGCTGCAGGGCAAGTACGTGCTGAGGAGGCTGAGAGTGACAAGAACTTTGGAAAACCTGGTGTCCCTCTGAGAAAGGCTTGGGTAGCTGTAGGGTGGAATAAAGCTGGGCTTGAACCCAAGCCCTGACAGCCCACACTCCCTAGCCCCTCACATTATCCAGCCTTGAAAACAAGATACAGTCCCTGGGCCCCTCCCTGTATCCCTTTTCATCAGGAGTCCCTGCTCAGAGACAGCTGAGTTCTTTATTGAAAAGAGAAAACTTGCAAAACCAAAAGCCTGTAAGTACCCTGCACTGGAATAGGGGGAAGGATACAGTCTTGTCACCACTGCGTATTGGACACCTGGGTTTCTGAAAGGTTTTTGCTTTCCTATACAGCCTGAAATGGACAGGCCCCTGTGAGAGCTCAGTCCCATTGCATGAACCTGTTGCAATGGTGATCCCTGGAGACACCTGAGCTGGTGTAAAAGAGGGATTCTGCAAGTCTGTGTGGCCCTGACACAAGATCTCAAATCTAGGACAGCCTCAGCTTGTCACCCTCAGAAGAGCCACAGGGGCCACAACACTGGGCACAATTGGGCAGGGGGGCATCTGCTGGCCATCTGAGCTGGCAAAGCTTTTTTCTATCTCTTTTTCTTCTCAGATTGTGTTACCTGTCATTATTTCTGGGAACAAGTGTATTTTAAGAGACATCTTTAAAACTGTCCAGTGACAGCTCCCATTTGTACATCGCCCAGGGGTAATCACACTTGTACATTGCTCTTGAGTAAATCGAACCACAGCTTTTTCCAGAAGCTGTTGTCTGCTCCCTCAGGCTTTTACCTCTGGAGATGCCTCAGCTGACTGACTTCTGCTGTTGCAGGTGGCATAATGCCTCCATGCTTATCCCTGCCAGCCCTGACTGACATTGTGTGCTGGCACAGCACAGTCATCCTGACAGGTCCTTGAGTATTTTTCTGGATATGATGGATTGGTGCAGGCCATCAGCAGAAGCCAGAATTTTTCTTTCCATCCTTTACTGGCAGTCTTTCAGCTGATGTTGGGAGGACCTTATTTGCTTTCTTCTTCAACTAACAGTTTCCCTGGGTGTTAAAAATATCAGCAATGGCACTGACACTGGCAACAAGTCTGGAGTATTTTTTCCAGTTCCAGTGAAAATATGAGTTATGACTCATTGTGTTCATCCTGACACCAAATAATTCTTGGTGTGGATGTGTGTAGGAACTGAACGTGTTTTTTGCACGCATCTGCTGAGGCTGCTGCTCGTTTTCTGGTGCTATTCAAGGCAGCCCAAACCGAAACACAAAGATGAAGTACGTGACCTCTGCGGACCTCTGGCATACAATCAGCAGCAGGAGCTACCTGAGATGGGGTGAGAGGCTTTGTGGATTACTGCCCTGGTGTCAGGTTAGTGCCAGGCATTTGCTGGGGAGGGTCACTGCAGTTTTCTCCAGTGCCAGGTGCTTCGCTAAGGATCAAGCCACATGGTCCCAGGTACAGCCCTGGAACTGAACAAAATGTACTTTGCAAATCGTTGCTTAATAAGAGGGGAGAAACAGATGGTGAGATGACCCCTTGGGCTTTCCCACAGCACAAGGAAGAGAATTATTTTTACTTGCTGCTGACCATGTCCACCTCCTTCTTTCTCCTCTCCCAGCTAGAGACTCCTCTCAATACCAGATGCACTCCCTCCATTGATGCTGCCTTGCTTTTGCAGCCTGACCTGTCAGACTGAAACAATACAGGACATTTTACAAGGTGCTTCTGCAGTGGGGAGGGAGAATTTTTAATTTTATGGAGCTTGTAAACTGAACCTGTAAAGTCCTTCAAAGCCCATAGCTTGGGCATTTCATCCCACTGATGCTCAGCATAAAGGCCAGCAAGGGCAGCGGTGAAAGGGGCCAAATTCATTGCTGAGATGACTGCAGGCACTGTAGCTTACGCAGTGAACAAGCTTGGTTTGGTTTAACCGAGCAAATTAATTACAAAATTAGCCTGTTTGTCTCCCTTGCAGCTCTTAAGAGTCACTCAGAGCTAGTCATATCCTTGTGTGGGTATGTGAGCACAAAAGACTCCAAGGCAGTGCAGCTGAGTCAGGACACAAATGAAGTGCTTTTGGATTGCACTCCACCAAATACAGTGACATCTCCGGAGACAACTCACACCTCTGGCAAGTTTTGTTCGTGTGCCTCAAAGGTTGGGGTGAGCAGCCCTGGCCTGTGACCCCACAGGAGCACAAGGTACCTGCTGAAGCAGGCCCAAGGAGGAATAAAGAGTCATCTACTGGAAAGCACCAAGCATGAATGTAACTGAAGGCAAATAATAATAACAGTGAGCATAACAGCAGAGCTTCTAATAAAGCCTGCTCTGTGTGTCCTGAGCCAAGTGCTTTACCTGCCACTGTGGGCTCTGCAAGGTAATTATTCCATGGGCAGCCGGGATGATTGATGGAGATATTCATTAAACACAAACCTGACACTTTGCTCTCTAAGCCCAAATAATCCAACCAGGCTGTCTCTGAACAGGGCACCCTCCCCTCGGCACATTTTTAAGGGGGTGGTTTCAAAATAAAACCAGCAGTCAAGTACCAGAGCCCGGACCCAACGGGGGAATCCCAGCTCACTTCTGAGGGCCGAGGGCAGGTGCTCAGGCCGGAGCCAGCTGTGCACACACGGACCCTAAGCAGAGAGTATTAGGCTGTGACAGCTGCAGCTGGCTCTGAAATAAGCACCAAGCATGAAGAGATTATGATAGATTTTACTTGTATTATGAAACTGATTTTACATCATATACAAGGCAAAAAATGTCTGTCTCTCAAAGGGATGGAAATCCTTTTGCAGGGTCAGAGCCGCCAACAGAGCCAAGCTCAGGGCTGCTGATGTGGCTGAACAGAACAGGGCTGCAGTTCCCTGCTACCAAATTACTGGAAAAAGACAGGTATGGTAATAGGACTGGAAAATAAGAGCTTGTAAGTTCCTGCTAGATATGAGCAGGTATTTGAAACCTTGCCTGTCACCTGAATTACGCTGTTTGGACCATCTCTGGACAGGGATGTGGCAACAATCATGTCATTCTCTCCTAAAATGATGTGGATGTGAAGGACCAGCTGTCTCTGTAGCCATTTTCATTGTCCACAGACAAAAAAAGTTGCCCTTGCCCGTGATCAGCAAGTGGGGCTCCCTTCTGCAAACCTTAGCCAGGCACAGCAACCCCCAAAAGTCTAAGCAGTCCTTCAGATAATTCAAGTGGGAAACCTGCAGTTTACACAATGATAACCTCTGGGTCAGGAATTTAGAGCGATGTGAGCCACAGATTGTTGAGCAGTAGAGGTGTTTATGGTGCAAGCTTGCCCTGCTCTTCCCCAGGCACTGGCCACTGTTGGAGGCTTCGGTGGAGCTGTGGTTGGACTCAAGTCCTCTATCCCTGCACCGTGCCAAGGCCCTGACTAGCAAGGCAGTGGGTGGGAACCAGAGTCTTCAAGCCATTTTGAAGGGCAAATACTCCCCAAACTGGATGTTTTTACTTGCTCTTGACTCTCTTTCAAAGCCTGTGGTTCTCAGGGCACATCCAACCCCTCTGGGATGGTTCCTCACTTCCTGCATGAACCAGGTGTCTGCATGGGGACGCAGGATGCACCATGGCTTCAGGCTCCCTCATGGCACTATTTAGTCACTGGGGTTATGGGAAATAGCCTGAACTATCCAGGAACTGACAGTGGACCCCATCCTGTTATCATGCTCTATGATGGCCCATCAGGAAATGACATAAATACCCTTGTTACTCTCTCTTTTATTTTTCATCATTGTGAAGCATCTTTTTTGTTTTGTTTCTGCTGGTGGCAGGTGACCAATCGGAGTGCCCTGGCTCCCCACATCCTGCTGGGCAAGGTCTGCCTCTGTCCCTCTGAGAATCAGGCAAAGGATGTGCCTGTTTGCCAGTGTTTTTCCTTGCTGCCCCAGTGATGTTGCCTGGGTCAGGAAATAAGCCTATTTGGAAAGGGGCAGGAAGGCAGGCCTTTATTAAGCTGCTTGTGCTGAATGTCTGCAGAAAAATGGGCACTGTGTGGCAAGTGCTGTGAGAGTGAGTTCACACAAGTCTGGCTGTTCAGATCCAGGATGATCAGTCCTAGCAGCTGACCCCTTCCCTCTTGGAAACCTGCATCTGTCTGGAATGACCTTTACTACAACATTTTTAATTTAACTTTCACACTTTACATCCTGCCTATGCTGAGAGGGAAAGCTCCTTTTCCAAAGAAAGCTTTCCATCCTTGGAAATACATCAAATAGTATTGCAAGTGAATTGCCTTCTGGAAGTTACACCCCAAACTGCAAGCCAGGGAGAGCCAGCCTGCCCTGCAAAGACAGGAAAGACATTCACCAGCTTGGTGCTATTGTCTTTCCCCACTGTGGTCAGTAGCTCTTGGAGGACAACGATATGGACAACATGGGTCCAACCAGCACTGAGCAGGCACCAGCCTGAGATGTGGGAGAGAGGGACCCTCTTGCTCTTGTCTGCTTGTCCTGCTCTGCACAGCCCAACACACAGCCAAGGAGAACAGTCACAGCACGATTTTCTGATTTACAATGGGTCTGTGGTAGAGTATTTCTAGCTCAGTTAACAGCTGTTTTGTTAACTCCTAATTTCTCCCATAATCTGTATATTTTTGTCCAGCTAAGGCACAGTCTGTGATATATGGTGAAGAGTTTTGCCATTAATCATGTGCAAGCTAAAGTATAAACTGGTTTTATTAGTTTTTAGAGTGCCAGGTCACATAAATTAACTGGAGCATGTATTTAGTGTGTCCTGAGCAGTATCTCCCACCTTTCCTGGTAAGACAACACATCACCCAGCTACTGCTGGATCAGCAGCAGGACCACAGACTCTCTTGTTCTACCCATGGAGTGACTTTTGCCTACACTGTCACACTGGGATTTGGCTGGGCAGTAAGACAGGCACCTTAAATGTGGAGATGCCCAGGTGCTGTGGGACAAGACTGAGGCACAGGGACAGGCACTGCTGAGTGGTTCTCCATGCTGGGGCCAGGGCCCCATCGCTGCTGGACCCCAAAGCAATGTGTTTGAGGTCCATGGTAAGGAGCAGATGCCACAGAAAGGCTTCAGATGCCTGGGTGGTATTTGTGTGCCACTTCAGGAAGTGGCCTGCGTGTCACTACTGATAGTGACATGCTCTGTTTGCTGCAGGGCCCCCCATTCCCCCAGCTCTCACCAGCCTCCACATGGATGAGCCAGTCCTCACCACGCAGCTATCTGGGGCATGAGCTCACTCATCCAGGGCTGCAGCAACAAGAGGGTGATGGCAAAGCTCAACAGAAAGCACATGCATAATCTTAGCAGTGAGCTCTGCTAATGGTCAGAATCCTACAAACCCTATGGGGAAGCCAGGAAACAACTGAGGCTCAGCACCCTAATCTTCTCAGCTGGACACTGTGTGGGGACACAGGCTGGCGTTGGTAATATGTCTTGATACCATTCCAGGGGGCACATGTCATGTTTAGTTATCCTTCTCCTATACAAGTAAGAGAGGAAGCAGATGGGAATGGTGTTTCTTAAGCATTGACTTTCCTAAAACTTCAAGAAAAAAACCTGTCCTCCATTTGAATTGCAATAGCATTGCTGGGACTGTACTGGCACTAGGTTCTGTATTTGCATTTAGGGTGGCCTGCCTATCCCTGAGAAAAGGGTTTTTTTACTGACTGAAGATTATAGATCTTAAAACAAAGTGAGATGACACAGTGGGTGTCCTGCCAGTATGGGCAGAAGCAGGAGACCAGCCTGCATCTCTTGAGTGAGACCTGAGGGACAGAAGTGTGAGGCCAAGGAGAACTTGCTGAAATTATTTCACTGCAACCCAGGATGCTCCTACATCTGAAACTCAGCTGTTTAGGGCAAAGCTGTGCCATGAAAAAAACAGTGACTCAGCTCTCTACGGTTCCAATGCATTTGCATTTCCTATGGTACACTGTCAGCATCCCTCCAAGGGTGTAACCAATTCATTAGCTGACCCCGGCATCCCTGATTTGCATAGGATGCTTCTGCTCTGTAGCTCTCGAATAATGGTGGTGATTATAAACACATGATGGAGAGGGGTGAGGGTGGTGAAAACCATTGTAATCACACATGGGGCAACGTGCTGACGGACGGGCTGTGGTTGCAGGATCCCGGGCTCTGGGCAGCCTGCTGAGCTCCCACACACCGCGGGAAATCCCCTGAAGCGGCTCGGCAGCTTTCCCGCAGGAATTCAGCTGCCCCCACAAGGGTCCTCCCGGAATGGAGCCGCTGCTATTGAACAATATCGAAAATATAGCATTGCCTCTGTGAAACGTTATCATCCAACTCCCAGATCGGAGCCTGTGATCCTGCACGTGCAGTCTAGACAGCCTGTGTCTCGGTCCTGCAGCTCAGAGCCCCTGGATCGGGAAAGCCGAGGCAGCTGGAGCACACAATGGTGGGATCATTTTTGTGTACTCCTGGCCCTTGAAGGATGCAGGGATTGCTCAGGTTCTGACACAGACTGGAGCCACATTTGGGCTGATCTAGCCCAGGCCGGCTGCAGAGCCCCTGAGCTTTATCTGGTATCATAGGTGGGCTCATGCTCTCTCCTGACCTTATATATATCCACTTTTGATCTTATTTGAATACCCAAGCTTGGCTCAAAATACCTCCCATTCTTCACAGTGCCATCTGAAGAACGTTGGCATGAGAACCAGATGAGGTACCTGCTCTCCTGGAGCTCATTCACTCATACACAGACTATTAATCTGTGCAAGGGTGTGTTATAAATGGTTTGATATGTATGTAAATCCCAGAGCCAGAGTGCTGTTCTTGGCAGCCTCTTCCACAAGCTGATGTGCAAAACTCACTCATTTGAAGTTTGCAAATGATTTGTTGGATTTCAGCACCTCCCATATGAATTTGTGGGGACTCAGTGTGAAAGAGATGGGCAACACCAGTCTAACCTGCCCCTTGTTTTGGGGACTTTGTCGGACCTTCCCCTCCCTAGTTCCACAAGAATGCAGTTTTCTGGCTTGCCCCCATTGCTCCGATGTTCCTGAAACAGCTGTAGAAAAGATTCCAGTGACTTCTCTGTCTTGCTCTTTTGAGGAGTTTTCACCATGGCTTTTCTATTATTCCCTCATTTTTGGCGGTTAGCAGTTAACTTTGAGGCACAAATGTTTCTAGTATCCATCCATCCTGTCTACTTATCTCTGCCCTCAATAAATATAACTATCCTTCTCATAAATGACAATGTTTATGTTCTTGATATAAAATGACCATTTATTATCCTATGGAAGTCTGATCTCCAGTATATATTTCAGGAATTACTACTGTGATCAAAGTGCCACAACAAAAAGAGATTTCTTCTTATCATGTTTCCCTTCCTTTTGCCAATGGAATAACCATTGTCCCATGTCTTTAACAGACCTCAGGTAGGCCCTTTGGTAACTGGTTTGGGAATTATTCTTGCCATTTCTTAGCTACTGACTTGGCACTGCTGGATATTTTTCTGGTGTGGAAAAGAGGAGGGGGAGCAGGTGCTCCTTACTGCAGGAACAAGGGTCTGAAGAGCCATTTGAACAGTTACTTTGCTTTTTCTCCAGTGTTTAAAACCACTCTTGTATCGCAACTGAGCCCTATTTTTCTCATAAAGCATTCCCTGATTTGTGACCATCTGCAGGTGCCTGGGTTTTTGTTGGCTGAATGTCCATGTCCTGAGGTGACATCATTGACTGTCTGAGGATATGTTTCTTGCTTTGAAAATACCTTTAAATTTCCAGAGCCAGAGCCCACATGACCATGGGTTGGTGGTTAGGCTTGCTTTCACACGCAGAGGAGAGGGGATGCTGCAGACTGGCTATTGCTGGAGGCTCATGCAACTCTGGCAGGTGCTTGGGTTGAGGTCATGCTGGGAACTTGAATTGTTGCCAAGTTGGTGTGAGAGAGGATCATCTCACTTGTCCTTTTTCCACCCAGCTGTTTTCTGGGATGTGTCAGGTGTTTGTTCTATCAGCCCTGTCTTTGTCTGGCTCACGCCCCAGTGCTCTGAGCACCCCAGTCACATCCCAAATACATCCCACCATGTGGGAGGCTCATATTTTCATGTTCACAAAGCACTGTGTCTACTGGGACTTTTCTCAAAGCCCATTTGTGACTGAGCAAGACAGTGGTTTAAAGTAGAAAATACCTCAAGGCTCTCTCAGGACTTCTTTTGTGTCTCCCATGGTCTTAATGGTCTGGGCATGGGGTGACTGCTTTGTGCCAGCTTTCCTAGTGATCTTTCTGGCTGTCACTACCATTTGATCTGTGGAGAGGAACTTGCAGCAGTAATTTCTGTTAACTTCTCTTTGTCCTTCCATAAATCAGCCAAGAGACATAGTCAGTAAAGAACAGCCTCCCACCGTTTGCACCAGGCTTTAGATGAGCTGCACACTCCTCAGTTGTTGGGAACCCAGGACCCACCCAGACACGTCTATGCCCACAAATTAGGGCTGAATCCCTCCTGTTCAGTATTGTGTCAATCCACCCAAATTCCCTATGAAAACCAAGCAAGAAATACCAAATGTGTAAAGACTTCATGGTAAAACTCCCCCCAAACCTGGAAACCTAAAGAAGGTACAGGCTGCGTCTAGAAAGGATGTTCATACATGAAAGTATGACACACAATGGAAGAGAGATTACTGGACAAAGAGCTCTGTTATCTTCTTGCTTTACAGTGCTTATGGGTTATGTGGTTAACAGATTTCTACTCTATCATCCTATAATTCCCCCCAACAGGGAGGCTTATTCTAACCAAATGGACCACATTTTCACTTGTTTTTCTAAGAGCAAACCAGCTGTGCACTGGGGAAGTTTTTATGGTCTATGAAGGAGCACTTGTAGGTGCAAAGTATCAACATTCCTGTAAAATTAAATTAATTACCTGTTGGGAACAAGTATTCCTTTTTCCCTCCTTTGACTGAAATTCCCAGGTCTGCCCTCCAGTTCCCTTCGAAACTGGGAACTCGATCAGATTAATCAAGGCTAAAGGCATTTCCGCTCGCTATTCAAAACATTGCGGCTCCCTCGGTCCTTATCATAGAGCTGCTCAATCACTCACTGCCATAGAGGAATGGGCTCGGCTGGGGGACAGGGACCATCGTGTGCTGCCTTTGACTCAGATCTACCTTCCTTCCCTTTAGACTCACTGTAGCACCTTTCATTGCTCAGAGCCCAAAAGTAAAGCCTCCTCCACAGGGATGCAACCAGATAGTCAGAGCTGGCAAATGTACTTGCCGAGGTGAAGGAGTCTCGAGTGTAATTTCTCTGGCTCATCTTTCCTGTCCAAGAGCTCTGTGCTTCCTTTTTTTGCCCTTTTTCTCTGAGAATAATATTTGGCTTTCCTATCCTTTGTTTATACTTCAGGTGTCATCAGCTATAGCACGTAATCTGCCATCACATCCTTTCCTTTTGTTTGTAAAGAGTCTATAACCTATCCCAGCAGATAGCTCCACTTTGGCAGGAATATGCTCAAAATTCAGTGATGAAGCATAAAGTGTAATGGATATCATGATGTAGAAGGAAACAACAGACACAAAACAGACATGGAGCTCTGCAGGAAACTCAAAGAGCTACTTTAGTTTAGAACTGGGGAAAACCTTCTTTACAAAAATCAACTAATTCCTGAGAAAATATACTTTGAAATACTATACTTCTGAAAACAATACATGCTCAACAGCTGACTGCCCAGTTGGCATTTTTATTTCTGAAAGCCATTTTAAAGTCAGAGGAATCTCAGAAGAAGCTCATCAGCTGATTAATTTAACCACTTAACTATAAATATGGAGAAATCACAACCAAAACGGTGGAATCCCTAGCAAAAGCCTTCCCAGTTGTTAAAACAGTTTAAGGATCTGGACAGCAAGAGTTTGGCCAGTTTATCTTAGGCAGCCAACCATGTAGTGGCCTTCTGGTCAACAGCCTTCACGAGTGTCTCTAGAAAACCTGCATGTAAGAACATGGGCTGACCACAGACACTTCTCTTGAAAGATAATTAGAACCCATCAGCTGGATGTCCTTTAGTTTTAGGTTATTATTTAGCTTGAGCATACTCATGGTGTTAGTACAAGTCCATAGCCAGGTGTATACGTGGATTTGAGCAGGAACTCCCTGCTGAGATGGTCGGACTGGGGAGTGGACAGTGTGTGCTGGCATGTGGCTCACGGGAACTTGGCACCTTTAAGACAATTCTGTGGCCATGTTCATAAAGGAGGAGGAGTTTCCCCCTTTCTTTTTGTCCATGTGACACATACTGAAGGATCCCTGAAATATTAAAATAAACAGAAAGCTTGACTTGCAGAACCTGTCTGCTAAGCCAGGAATCACCTTTCTTGCTGCAGTTTCAAACCGTCATCCAGAGACTTGTAAAACATTTGATGAAAACCCCTTTGCCCCCAGAGCTTTCAACAAAAACAACAGTTCAGTACTTGCACCCATCCCTGAAAGAGCAAATATATTAAAGTCTGCTCCAGCTTCCCTCTCCTCGTTTTTACCCCCACAAAAGGAGAAGCTCTGAACATACGCTCCTTTGTAATTCCAATTCCTTTTCCACTACTGCTATTATAGCTGATTTAAGGATTAGAAGGCCCCAACATGTCAGATGTGGGGGAAGCAAGTTTAGTGGATGTAGTAAAAGAAATGCAAGGAAACCCCCTGATCTAAAAGCCCGCTCACTCTCATCACTGCCTGCTTTCAATGAGGAATGAGTAATCCCTTGTTTGGCAGAGCACTGCCAGCTTGGAAAGTGGGGCTGCTCTGAGGCTACCGGACTGCTACAGGGTGTAGTAAAGCACAGGGTGCCCAGGAGATACAGACCTCTAACCAGACTATACATGCATCTAAGCAGATGTAATAGACACTGGCTATGTAAGCGCCGTTCCCCAAAGACCTGCTGGACCCAATAGCCACCACACATACACACACAAGGACAGAGCGGAGTTAGTCTGTGAGTCACCCAGGAAGCCTGTGGCACAGCCAGGAACTGAACACAGGTCTGAAGGATGACTGTTTACATTCTGCATGGTAGACTTGCATGTTTCTTCACCTTCATTCTAATAAAATGCCTGTTGCCATCTCTATTGTGAAAAGAGAGGGACTTTCCTAAATTACTTTATTTGAAAAAACTCTGAGTGAACAGAAATAATGAAGAATATTCATAAGTGCGGTGTGAGCTTCATAATAACTGAAGAATTTTTTATCCCCTGACACTTCTCTGTACTAAATACTTACTCAGAAGACTGCTGGGAATGTCTTATTTGACTGAGACTCTCTTGATTTCAAGTAGAGCTTTTAAGTGATGGCATTTCATGGAATATATCCCAGAGCCTCCTGTCCTTGTGTCTGGAAAGAAGGTTCAGCTTATATGTCACCCACAGGAGCCATCAACTCTTTGGATGAAAACAAAGTTTGAGTAATTTCCAAAGGTGCTTGGTGTTCTCATCTACGTGTCGCCCCTCAGCAATCGTGAGTAGTCGGATTTGAGAAGATAAGTGATATGAAAAAACAATTCAATTCTATATCCAAGCAAGCCAACCAACACTATCCCACCCTTAGGACCAACATGTTTCATTGTAGCTGCTGGCAGAGTATCCCAGGTTAGGTGTCCAGTGCTTCTAACAATGCACAGTCAGCAGCCAGTTTTGAACATGGGTTTTTGTGTTGAAGAAACACCAATCATACAGACAGATCAGCTCTTTCCTGCTCTGGCTTTCTTAGGGAATACTATTTCAGCTGTTTGGACACACAGACCTTGCTCATCTCAGAAGAAGGACAGCAGGGGTAGAGAGCATGCTTTCCTCACCTACCCATCCCACAGGACTCAGCTGGGGCTGCTGGATGCCTTTGCTGAGCAGCAGAAGCACTGTAGCTGAGATCCCTCCTTACTGTCAGCCCAGATGAGCTTTATAAACCCCAAAGAGGCCAGAATAGCAGAGGCTTAACATCTCAACAACTCACAGAGGAGGTGACAGAGAGATGGTGCAACAAAGGAAGGCATAAAATTGTAAGCTTTTATTAGGAGAGGATGATAAAAAATGCACTGGGCAACTGCTGTGTGTTGGGTGTCCCAGGAACACTCACTCCAGAGCTGGCACCAAGGGAAATGAGCTCTCCAAACTGTAAAGCTCAAGAGCTTTGCTGAAAATGTAAGTCAGCTCTTTTATTATTGAATGCTGCAGCAGATCAAGTGAGAGAATTTGTTTCACCTGAATCTGCAAATCGTTGCTAAGTCATTGCCTGGGCTCATCTACACACACAGCAAGAGCATCTGCCTGGCTCACTGGCCTCCCAAAGTGCTGGCTGAGTGGTTTGCAGCTCCTCAGCCACAAGTGTTGGGAGCAAGGTGTGAGATGCTGAACCAAAATCGCCAGCTGACAACTTCCAGAGGAGTTTGGGAAGCTCCCTGCAGCCTGTTCCTTCTCACACTCTGACTCCCACGACCTCTACACAGATGCATAAATGGCACCTGAGAGGCCTGTGTGTAGAGCTGGTAATTTGTCCTCACCCAGTCTATTCCCCACCGGTATGCAGAAACATGTTTGGTGTGAGAAATGTGTCCGTGGCACAAAGCCAGAACCCAAGCAGACAAAGAAATAATGTTTACCCCCAGGGCCTTTCTGACAAACAATAAAAAAGCAATAGAGTCAAGATAGATTACGCGTCAGCTAAAATATTACCTCCTCCTGCCAATTCTTATAAAAGGAGGCAAAGCTGCTCTTCATGCTGAACTAAAACTTCTGTTAAAATACTCAAGGAAAACAATCATTTAGGCAGCATCTTTCTCTCTAGACAACGACAATAATATTCTTGTTAAATCTTTACTGCGACAGTGTGCTTTACGGGACGCAGCAGGCAGCTTGCCTGTTTGTCTACAGGCACACAAAGGATTGAGATGAACAGGACGGCGATGGCACCTTTGCAAGCAGAGGAATGGACTAAATCCACTAGGGAAAGCAGCTTTAGGTTGATTGTTGGCTTCTTTCTGCCCCGTACGAAACCCACCCCCAAAGGCACCAAGGAAACTATTGCCACGTGGGCATCAGAGGGAATGAGGAGCGGGAAGGCCGGGCTGCCTGCACCTGAGCCACCAAACTGCACGCCAGCTCCTCACTGGATGCCTGTGCTCACCTGAATGGGTCCTAACCACAAGAGATGAATAGGCACCGTGTGAATATTTTATTCAATAAACTTGGCTCTGCTGTTGTGTGGAGGGTGAGGCATGTGATTTATTACTTACAAGAATTTGGACAGCCCCTGGCTTAACGTGAAAACACTGGCAAGTGTCAGGAAATTCATGAACTTTACACACATGATTATTGATGACTTTTATTAGCAAACAATTATGGATATCCTCCCTTTTGAAACAATGCCACTGGCCAAGCAAAGCAAAACACCTTTGTGGGCCTAAGGTGGCAAATCACACACCATCATCTGTAAATAACCCACAATCAGGGATTTGTCTGGGTAACATCAGAGAGAGGCAAAGGCTCTGCTTAGAAACAGATTAAGAAAAAAGGGCTTGCCCACTTCTGCAAAGCCTGGCTAAGTTTACAGCAGGCACCACCTGTAGCAATGTTCCACACAAATGCAAAGCTGCATGGAGCCATTCATTTTGAGGGGCATCTCTCAGAGTCTCTGAGGATGCCTATGCCATGATATGAGCTGACAAAAGACAATCATGCCTTTTTCAGTGAAAAATATGATCAGACAGATGAGATAAGCTTCAGACAGCTTCCTTGGCTTGTCAAACCTAAAACTTCCTGTTACAGAAAACTACTCTCTGTACTCAACAGAAACAAATTTTGAATACTGGGTTTCCATGTTGGTTATGGGATGAAAATACATGTTTCTGTGAGTCAGCCAGATCCTACTCAGGCCTTCCCATACTTGTCTAAACCCACAGATCTGGCAGTGGGACAAACTGTTTATGCACAAGCGTCTGTACCTGAAATGAAGAGTGCAAAGTGGCATATATACTGTATTTCCTACGTAAAGTAAGATCTGTTTCAATAAAGGCAATTAAAGCATGAAGTCCAGGAGCGATCAGATAATACAACATCATGCTGTGCACAGACAGTGAATCTTAAGCTCTGTAGAAAGGACTCACTCGTTCTGCATGAGAGTTCAGCACTTGCTGGTGTCCTGCTTTGGAGGTAAAAGGTCATTTCAATACTAATTCAGTACTTTAACATATGCTTAATTAAACCTATTCAAGAACAAACTGTAAAGGAAATCAAGCCCCTCCAGTATAAGAGTGCAGTTAACTGGGGTTATTAACACAACCACTCTTACCCTGGGTGAGAGAGAAACTAAGAACTGCCTTTCAAGTGAGAATAGGAAAGGAAAACTAAGAAACATAGCCAGAAGGAATGAACCCCATCACAGCCAAGTATGATAAGTCCCTCAGTCAGGAAGCACTCATAAATACCTTTTCTGTTCTGATTTTGAAAAGAAAGAAAGTGGCACATTTCTATCTTTCAGTGATAATGACGCTCTCTTGGGTCCATCAGAAACCAGGGAGAACTTTCAATAGGAAGCAGTCAACTGCTTAAAGATCAGCAGAAGTGGAGCTGTATAATCTGCTACTGGTAGGTTTAAGGAAATTTTGGAACATGAGGGAAATTCCATGAGACTGAAGAGAATTACAAATTGTACCGACATCTGAAGAGGGGTAGATGGAAAACCCCATCGGTATTAACTCAGATACCGATGCTGGGTTCAGTTGTGAAAAGACTGACACTGGACACAAGCACTGAAGAATTTAAAGGCAGCACTGTTGTGTGGAAAACAGCTTTTGCCAAACCAAATTTTTTGGATAAAATTACAAGTTTCATTAATAAAAATATTTCTGTTGATATAATACAGAGAATTTCCTGTAAGGTATAAGGTTTATCTGCACACCACTGATGAAAAGAGTAAGCACTCTACAAAGCAGTGCAGCATTTCTGCAGTTGAATACAATTAGGGAACTGACAGAACACAAAATAGTTGTACATGAGAAACTGCGATGAAATGGGGCTGCTTCTGGTGGCATCCTGCTCTTGACCAAGCACTAGCCAGCATATATCTTAAGGATATTGAATCAAATGTAAATTTAAGTAGGGATAGCCTCTAGGCCTGGTTCAGCAAGGGAATGTGGTGCTTGGTAACAAGGATGAAGAGCAGCTCCATGGACTGCTGTGGAGTTCTGGATTGTTTGATCAACATGCACTTGAATTTGATCAAATTAAAAAAACAGACAATGTGAAGACTGGAGGTCCCATTTCCAAGCTGTAAAGTTCTAAAAACTTCAGAAGGGACCTGGGGAGCACAAAAAGCATCCGCACAAAATTGTAACTAAGAGCATTTGAACTCCAAAAGAATACAATCTCAGGGGAGATGAAAAATTATATTATCCTTGCCTGAGGACTTAGTGAGAGCACTTCAAGAATATTCTGTCCTGCTGGATCTACCCTTCTAAAGGATGTGAAAAAAATTGGGATGCACTCAAAAATTTATATCTACACGAGACAAGGTTTGGAAACTACTCCAGATAATAAAGGGCTTATGGAACGTAATCTATGTAATTCATTGAGGAGAAGACGAGAAGAGACCTTTAGGAAAGCTGCAACTTTTTCTGTGTTCATTTTTGCTTGGAGTGAAACCAAATTTTAAAACCTGACATCTTTCATGAAATGGATCTCCTGCTCTTGGAGCAGTTCTCATCACAGTTACCCTAAACTTTAATGAATCCTATGCCAAGGGTAACACAAAGCTGAATTTTAACTGGAGATTGATTACATTTCTTTCTAGACAAATCATTTGCTGGGGTGTGCAGCTACAGAATTACATACCCTGATGTCATGAACAAGTTCTTGCACCCAAAGAGCCCATGTGGCTGAGAAGTGGTTAGCGAAGGCAAGGACTAAGCTCTAAGCATCCTGGGCTCTAATACCACCTAAGCCCCTGCCCAACATTTTGAAACCAAGCGAGTCATTTAACCCTTTCAGCCTCCAGTCCAGCTGTAGAACTGGGCAAAAACCAAGATCTGCTGTAAAACAGATGTTGCATCTCGGCTAAGATTTATTTCTAAAAAGTAATTCAACAAAAAGACCTGCTTGGGAATGGATGGAGACTGTTGCAAATACTGTAAATTCACACCATTGATGTGGATATTTAGGGATAAAGGGGGAGAGGCCATTCCCTGATGAGCAGTTTATCCCAGTAGCATCTCCAGCAAAATCACAGTGCTGCCAGCAGCCAGATTTGAATTCTGTGGACTGTCAGCCTGGAAAGGCCCACTGCTCCAAGCAGGGGTGGTGGGTGGCAGGTACTGTCTTGCTCCCACCTGGTTTGGAGCAGACCAGTGAGCCCTGCCACTGGAAAACCCTGAGTTTCAGTTCATATTTATTCATGTGCTCGTTTTTCTTGTTTGGTGAATGTTGCATGTCAATATTTAAACACTGCTGTGAAAACAGCAACACACATGCAAAGGGAAAGGAAAAAAAAAAGGAGGGAAAGAATAGAAAACATTATTTTAAGGCACAACCAATTTGGCTGGTTTTGCCCCTCTGACTGAGGAATGTTGAGTTCGTGTTGCCCATATGCCGGCAAAGGGAAACAGGAATTGAAAAGGGAAGTGTATCAAACTGTTTACTGGAAACTGTGGGCAAAAGTGGGAGCCAGAACGTCTGGGAATCCCATCAGGCATCCTCTGTGCGTGCATTGCTCCCTGGAATTGGTGCCCGGGGTCAATGCTGCAACAGAGCTGTTGTGTTTACAACCACCTCCTCTTCTCTTCAGACCTTGTGGGGTAGCCTGACCTCCTTTTGGTGGAGTTCCCTTCCTGACACAAGGACATTGAGCAGGCTGGATCAGAGCTGAAGGTGGGCAAACAAGGACCAGAGACAGAGCATCCATCCATCCATCCATCCATCCATCCATCCATCCATCCATCCATCCATCCATCCACCCATCCACCCATCCATTCATCCATCAGCAGCAAAGAGGCAATGGAGCTCTGGGGTTCCTGACCTTCCCGTTCATATGCAACTTGCACTGAAAAAGCAGCGACAACAAAAAGGTAACACTCAAAAGACTTTGGCTGAAAAGACCTACAAAACATTGATTACAAATGAAGTTTCAGTAAGTAATATAGCAAACTGACCAGCATTTTTCAAACTTCATTTATATTGCTGCTGACAATATGTACCTGCTGCATAATAAAACCAAAAAGATATTGGGGATATACTGGATTTTAGTTACAAGAAAGGAAAAGGGAAAACTCCATAAGTTTTGTATTTGTTATATTCAATTTGAAAATAAAAAGAGGAAAATGTGGTGACTGTGATCTCCAAAGAATATTATTTGTTTTGTATATATCAACAAATTAGGGGAAGCCTCTTTTGTTTCTGTTTTGGAAATGGAAGAGGGATCTCTAGCTGTGATGTGGAGGAAGTGCCATCAATACTGTGAAGACTAGTATTATCTGTTGCACTTGGCAATGGGAACATCCTGAATAAAGATACAGGGATGTGCATGTAAAAACCTGAAGAAAAGGCCAACCTGAAAGGAAGGTCATCTGGCACTGCCAGTTAGGGCTGCAGGGTTTGTTCTGCTCAGGCTCTAGTCTTTCAGTATGACATTACCTGTTGTCAGAAAACGCCAGGTCTCAGTGAAACCCTGGAGAAAGGGGAGACTGCAACACCCCCCAGGCTTTGGCAATAGTTATAGAAAATGTGTGTGTGTTCAGATCCTTGATTGCAAAAGAAAAACGGCATTAAGTTGGCACAAGAAAGGAATGTTATTCCTGTCAGTTTTTGCACAGGTTTGTAAATGGCAGAAACTTTAAACTTCTGCCAGAAAAGCATCAGGGTTCCCACGTACAAAGCTGGAGAAGTGATATATCTACACCAGATACAAGAATTTGATTTTGATTTCAATACAGTCACTCTGATATAAGAGCTGAATAAGTTTGCAGATACTTGATATAATCTAAAATGGAAATAATTCTTGGTGTGGAGATTCACATCTTCCATTTCTGCACTCAGACCAGCCTGTAGCACATAAGCACCAACATAGGCCTCTTTAGGAGATATATCTAAAAGCTGCATTGCCTTATAATCACTGATATCTGGGAAAATTCTAATTTGACCTCTCAGGAGTCAGAATGTTGGAATTGGAGACCCATGTCATTAAGTACAAAGCAAAAAGTGACCAGACGTTTTGTCCTCCCCAAGCCAGTGCTCTCCAGATCCATATGACGGTATTCGCACATTTTGTGCCTTCTCACGTGGGCAGGGACTGGCCTCCCTGTTTGGGTAAGTGAGGGAGAAGACCCCAGTCACCATCAATGCTGGCTATTGGCTCCAGCACAGCAGTGCAGGAGGCTGGAGTGGCCAAGGAGGAAAACTCAAAAGTGTCCTGCAGCAGATGTGTGGTGGGATGACCTTGGCATGGGTCTCATTGTGAATCTCATTCTAATAACTCAGGGTTGGTCCAAATCTTAAAGTCCTTCCACAATTCCACAACTAAAGATAGTTAATTTTACACAGGTCATTCTAGGATTCGAATTAGTGCCTGGGTGCCAAGTCTGAGGTGATGCGTGGGTCAGGCTCCAGGCAGGTAGGGTTGTTGGCCCTCTGCCTGCTTTTCCCTGTGGCTCCCCAATTTCCATGAAGAAACTGTAGAAAACAGCTTTTTGGTTTCTTTGCCATGTTCCCATCCAGACCAACAGTATCCTTTCTTGAAGAGGGTGTGTCTCTTGTGCCAGGTCTGCACCATGAATGTTGAGTACATGCAGTCCCTTTTGAATCACAGGAAGTATGTAAGCTTTGGAGATTATCAGCCCATTATTAACATTTCAGAAAAATATAAAGTGGTTTCCGCTTTATCTGTTTACTCTGTGGCTGATAAAATATTAACATTTTTCAACCTCCACTGAATAATCCCTGATCCCCATATTCCCAGACAATATGGTGTGTGGCTTAAATGGATCACCCTAAATGAAGCTGTTTCTCTTGGCTACTGTCATACAGGAAACTGGTGAGAAAAAGGTTGTTTGCACAGGATTTAAGCATTTTAAAAAATTTATGAAAACGTGATGCTGAGGAAAACATCAGGCAAGTAGTAAAAGTGCTTTGCATGTGTGCAGCTGTTTCCTGGACATTTCTTTCTATTGCAGGGCCACTTGGTTTACAGGAAATTCCAGTTCACATACAATGCCAGTTGCCCCAGAAAATGGGCTCAGGGCTCAGCTGTATTGATCTGCTTTGTGCAACTGGTGGTGCTGGCAATTACACCATCTGCATGCTCACAGGCAGCAGAGACTGCTTGGATTTGATCCTAAATGGTGTTTAGGAAAAACCTCCATCTGTTTTATAGCAAGGCTGTTGTTTCTCATGGTTAGTTTTAGACCTGCTCAGATTAGGTTTTGGTCCAGATATAACTTAGCACCTCAGCTCTGCAGGCAAGTGGCTGGCTCTGGGCTTGTGCTGAGCAGGACATGGAGTTGTGCTTTTTGGTGGGAGCTCCAGTGGAAAGAAACAGAACTGATGCCCTGGCACAGACTGAGGGTCTCACACCAGCCTTCTCTGTACATTCAGAATTTGTATGAGGTTTAGGGGTCCTGAGAAATTCGTGGTTTCTACCTTCCACTCTTGCTGTGCTGTTTTTCCAAGTTTAGAACAGTGACAACAGGAGATGGATACAGACTCCAGCAAGCCCAGATAAACTTTACATGCTTAGCATTTTCTGTTGGATAGAAACCCTAACATGCTCCAAGCACTAGTATGGCTCATCTCATGGCAGACCCAGCCATGTTCAGTTCTCATCCAGAGGTGCTGGGAGCAAGACAAGTGAGAGCACGGTTAGCTGGAGTTCCCATTCTGCTGTGTTGGCAGAAAGCCCTGCGGCAGCAGATGCAAGGGGACCGAGATGATAAATGGACTTTGGAAAGCAACCCAAACATGTACATACAAATTAGTATTTAACATACAGTTGCTATTTGCAAATTATTCCCTTGTGATTTAGCTCTTGAATGAAAGCAACTGTGTTAGCTGAACAAACAGTAGCAGAGGGAGCTGCAAAAATGCACCTACACTCCCACCCACAGCCATACCCTGGCGAGCCCGTACACCAACCTGCACATGCGTTCACATGAGGCACACATGCCCCTTCCCGAACATGCTGTGAGAGCTGCCCTGGTCTCTCCTCCCACTCTACCAGGCACTTTAAGCCACAAAAGCCACCCTTAATAAGCCACCCTTAACAAGCCACTAGCCCCTGAGTCAGGACCTCAGACTGCGAGGACAGGGCTGGTGACAAGCTGCACTGTCAGCGTGCAGGTTGCTGGTGAAAGCGAGACAGGCAGCTGGGCCTTTTGCCAGGTGCTTTGGCGGAAGATGAGCTGGGTCACTATCCCAGGTTTTTAATGGGAAGCGATGTTATGGCAACACATGAATCATAAACAATTTGACACCAAAAGGAACAAGCCATGGTGGCCCAACACCTGAGCACCTGCCTCAACATCCGGAGTGACGCAGTGGGCTTGACGCAACAGGCCGAGCTGTGACACGTGTTGTGAATCCTCAAAAACACCAGAACTCCTCCAAACATCAACAATCAAAATGAGACCTTCCTAGCCTTGGCCTGACAGTCCCAGTGCCAAGAGCCTGCACTGCTCCTGGGCCTCTGGGAGGGCCCAGGGCAGAGGAGAGGAAATCAAGGCTGGGGAGCACAGTGCACCCTCGGGGTGCAGTAGGCTAGTTAGTGCAAGGTGTTGGGATGGCATGTCCCAGCTAAGGAGCCTGTTTGCCTTCCGAAAATATGAGGAGCTGGTGAGTAGCTCCTCCTGCCATTGCTCCTGGCACCGTGTGCCCAGGGCCAGCAGCCTGAGTGCCCAGACGAAGCTGCATCGACTGCACTCTGTGGGGACTTACTGGGAGCAGACCAAGCCACCATCCTTCCCCTGACCCCATGGCAGGGCTGGAGTCTGGAGGTACAAAGGTGGTGTTACTCAGTGGCCTACATTTTGCAGGTCAGGTCTTTCCCAGCCAAAAAAAAGAGGAAAAGGATTACATTTCAAAATAGTTTCCCTTCCCTTTGGAGGGATAAGTCAGAGGTAGAGCCAAACAGCTGCTACTACGCATGATTTAAGGAGATAAGAAGCAGCAGCAAGAGGGAGAGACTGGGATTTATAGTATCAACCCTAAAAATAGCTGTTAACAGAAAGCCTAAGCCTGGCAAAGCCTCACTGGGAGTTGCCCCATACACAACTGCTCAGCTCAGCCGATGGCATCTAGGTGAGGAAGATTTGCCTTTGAAGAGTTTGTCTCCACCATCATCACTCTAACCCAAGGTACCAATTTACAGCCCCTTGTGTGGATGTCCCCAGGACACAGGTCACACTGAAAATAGGCTCAAACAGAGCTGTCAACACAGCAGCTTGCACTAGTTTATAAGAAGAAAGTTCAACTGAAGCCAATGTTATTTCCTCTTCAAGCATCTCTGAGCAAGGAAGTGACTTGCCCAAGCAGGTTGGTGGCAGACAGTAGTGTGGAGAGGGGCTCTCTAGGCTGCATTTACAGCCAAGCCCGACTGACATGCCCAAGTTGGCAACCAGACCTGGAAAGATCGTCTGCGTGTTGAGTCTAGCCCTCTGTGATCGCAGACAACCGTGTCATATAAAACCATTTAACTTTGCTGACTAGGCTGCTCATCCCCTCAAACCTACCAGGAGTGTTTTCAGACCCTCTCTTGTCTACTGGCGTCGTCTTTGCTTTTCTTGCCAAAATGAAAATCCCTAGGGCAGTGGGACCAATAAATACACATTCCACACTCAATCAGGAAAACCCATCTGCTCTGAAAAAAGAAATAAATATAAAGACAAACCCTAGTGTGAGAGAGATCAATACTTATCAAGCTGCCAGCTCTTCTGCTGGAGACGAGCTTTCTACTTGCTTTTGCACTGAATATCACCCACACAAGGAAAAGACACTGGTGCTCTTGCACAGGTACACATTATGTATTATGTATTTCATACTGTGAGGAAAAATGTGGCTTTATAAACTGTCTGGTTTAGAAGTTGTTGGGAATTTGATTTGCTACCCAAGAAAAAATACTTTTCTGTTTTAACTTTGATTTCTAAAGAATTAATTTATTTTCAGTTATGGGAGAAGAGCAGATACGTTTTAAGGGAAATGTTAAAAAAAAAGATGTTGCCTCTGGGGATTTCCAGGTAGAGGCAAAAAAAGTCTCTTTTCCACTGCAGAAACACGAAGGAATGTTTGATTCATTCTATGTTTGGTTGCCTCTCCTTGCCCACTCACTCAGGATGCTGAGCAACATGTAAGCCCAGCCTGGCCTGCCTCTGCAGCTGTGTCCTGCCCAGCTCAGCCAGAGCCTGTGCCAGTGTGCCTTGTCCTCCCTGCCACACTTGTAACATTGGTTTTGCTCAGAATGTCCACATGCTGTTTCTAATAAAACCTGACCGCCTTCCTTTTGATGCAGACGACAGGAACCAGTCCTGGTTTAAGTCACCCTGCCGGAGAGCGCACACCACAACCAGCCTCGATAACTCTGGAACTGGAGCGAGGGACTCAGGAAGCAATAAATCAACTGTGCTGAGTTATGACATTGGTGACAAAGGAATGGTTTCTCCTCCAGTGAGCCCTGCTGAAGGTACTTGGTCTCTGAAGGCTGGGCTGGCAGGCCCCACTGCGGAGCAGAGGGTGTTTATTTGTCCTATAAGCACTCTAGAAACAACCAGTGCTGCTGTGGATAGTTTACATGCAAGCCTAACAAATAGCATCAATAACACTGAAAAATTCATTACTTCAGTAACATATTGAGGCTCCACTGAAAGTTTGTATGTCACTGCACTAGGAATACACAGCTTCCAAATAGGAATTCGTTCACCACTAAGCAGGGAAAATGAATTAAGAGTAATTGAGGCAGTCAGGGCAGAGAGTGGTGGAAAGATGTCCAAGGTCACACAGCAGCTTGTTGGTTCACCAGTCCTGGTTCAGTGTGTTACTTGCTGCTCCTCACTCATCCCTCTACCATTACTCACACTATGAAAATATCTTTGAAGCCTCTTTAATATTATTTGACCATTAAATCCCATGATGGAGCAAAGGCAGGATGAGTGAGACTCAGTGAAACCAGGACCTGTGTCCTGAAAAGCTACAGCTGGTAGAAGCAACTCCTCTTACAAATGTGTTCCCAGAGGAGGTGCAAGGTTGGTGCTTGTCTGGGAAACATTATCGGAGCTCTGACTACACTTTGAGCAATGACATCCAACAAGCTTAATTTTTCACTACAGCCCCACAGTACTTCCAAGGTGGAAGCACTGTGCCAGCAGTAACATGTCACCCATTGACTGGACAGGGAAAGGAACTAGGACTCCAGGTTGTCAGGCATATTTTCTGCTTGAATTCATCTCCTACCCTGATCAAGTAACAGGAAGCCCATGTAGTGCTGTGTGGCACCAGAGGTTCATCTGCACAAGGGGTCTGCAACAGAATGAGGAACCCAACTGGGTGGAAATCTGCAGGAGGGAGGCTGCACACAGACACGGAGCTGTGTGGCTTCTAGGAACGAAGTGTGGAGAACTCAGGGTGATTTTCTCTGTGCTGGCCTATCGGAAAATCTGAAGGGTCTGGGTCAGTGTAACACACCCTGGGCCAGGCTGTACAGAGCATGGCTCCCTCCAGGGGCAAAGGTAAATACACCATTTTTTCAGCTTGTCTACTTTGCCTATGAACTACAAAGGAAATAGCTAAGCACACATCTTGAACTCTGCTTGTGAAAATGTCCTGTCCCCCTGTTTACCAGAGATTTCTCTGTGATATTTGCTCAGACAGAAGGTAAAGTCACACCAGCGAAGCAAGCAAGAAAGGAGAAGGAAGTCACACAAAGCAGTGAAGATTAAGGTCCCAATCAGCACAGGTGAATGGAGGCTGTTGGATATGGTCATGTCACCTCTCTCCATGCATCAAGTTCTTCATGGCTGAGGAAAGTGACCATTTTAACCAAGAGGGTCCCAGGGAAGCCTGATTTTAGCCTGCAGTGTGAGATGTGATCTTGTGGTCATATACGTTCCTCTTGTGGAGCAAGGAGGACAGGATGCATCTTGTCCCCCCTGGGAGAGGAGTCCAAATCTCTGTGCAGCACACCAGAGGTGGAAGACCCTCCAGTACCTTGCACAGCCTTCAGGATAGATGGTCCTGATCTCCTGGGATCTTCTGCATCTGCAAGAGGGAGCTGACCAAAGGCTGGTGCGGCTCTGCAGAGCACTACAGCGGGATCAGGAATGCTTCTCATTCCTGCTGCTCCTGTGACAAACAGACTTCACTGACACTGTGAACCAAGCTGTAGATTCCCCCCTTCACTCCTGTCTTCTCCATAGACAGTAGATGACAAATAGAACACACTTGACACAGAGAAATTTCAGACGTGCCATAAACCCCGGTGTGGGTTACACATTGGGTGCATGTTGGTGAGAGCAGAGGTGTAAGGGGAAAGCGCTGTGATTTGGCACATGGCAGACACAGAGTGCAGAACTGACCACAGCTGGGATTCTGTGGGAGCCCTGGGAGGGCAGAGATGGCTGCAGGTGGAGGTGGAGGGCTCTGGGGTGATGCCACACTTTATAAACTCTTCTTGCTTAGTGCTCCTCCCTCAGTACATGGTATCTCCACTGGTGTGGGAGAGCCCACATCCCCAAGGAATGCCGAGCCCCTGGGAGACACCCTACAACAGCTGCTTCCTGACTAACTTATCCCAGCGTGTAACTGATACCACAGCTTTGCCTTCCACACAAAGGGGTGAGGGTGAAGGTGTGGGCAGACTGAGGGAATTAGCCCTATAACTTGGGTTATCACATGTCCACAGGTGAAGAGCCAGACTCTTGGCATTCAAACTGCCTTGTTTCATAGACTCCAGTCTGTGGCAAGCTTCTGGGCAGAGCCTAAAGAGCCTGTCCTTCCAGGACACGAAAGACAGTGAACCGAAGTCAGCAAAAAGATGACACAGATGCATATGGAAGCTGAGCAGAGGTGTCCTCTCATTTACATCACTTTGAAGCTTCTGCAGAAGTGCCCATGTCTTTGGGAGCGGGGAAAAACTAAATACAGGTCTCAAACCTGGTGCATTTGGGTCAATGTCGTTGTAAGACTCACAGAGCCATTTCCAGGCACAGAGTAGGCCCTGCTTGACCACAGCAAGGCTGTTGTGCTTTAACCACCCTTTGCCCAGAGCACCAAATTCCACGCGCATCATTTGTCCTGGCTCTGTACAAGGGTCTGAACTGCTCAAGCCTTTGAGCAGCACCTTTTGAAATGATCTTCACCTTCCATCTACACCTGCATGGAAAATTGATCCTATCACAATGTCAGAAACAATCCATAAAGTTATGTGCTATGCAAGAGAAGTGGTTCCATCAATTCAGGAAGTTGTTTATAAATAATTTTAAAAGCAAGCACATGGACAGAGACGTAAAAAAGGCATCTCTATCCCTCAGGAACTGCTGGCTCCTGTCCATGGGATTTTCCCAAGGCACTTTTATCTCATTAAAATTGTTTTTTCATGAGCCATGAAATGATTTTCCACGCATGGAAAAGGTTTGTACTGCTCTCAGCTCTGAGCAAAGGAACCCACTGAGGATGGCTGGGAGAAGTGGATTCTACATCTGGCCCTAAGAGTAAGAACAAAGCTATCAACTCTGTGGTACCCTGAAGGGAGATGCTAGAAACTTCACCCCCAATGGCTGGATTTGGGGTCGCCAGGAAGGCATCACTTATATCTCCCAGCTCTGACTGACACTGAGTTCAAGGAGCAGCTGCAGCTCTTTCTCACAACAGAAGCCCATCCCTTGCCTCGCCCTTTACCAGAATTTTTGGGTGAGCCCTCCCTGAGGAGGCAGCACACCCAGCCACAGTGCTCAGCATGGTGGGAGCCCACCGCCTCCTTGGGGTGCACCTGACTCTGAGCCCCCTGCATGTCGCCTTGGGGGCTGGCAGGGCTGGCCACAACCCAGGGCACAGGGAGGGAGCTGCCCAAGACTCAAAGCCATTTTCCACCCATTCTGGCCACCTCTTCTGCAGAACCAAAGGCCCCTTTGCAGTACCCTGGAGCTGCAAAGCTCTTGGGGCCAGAGCCTGGGCCTGGTCTTCAGCTACTGCAGCTCCAGGAATCTTCAGCCCTCTGGAAAAAGGAGTCTAAATACATTGCTTATTTGGAGGAGGCACAGGCTGGAGGAGTGCCTCTTGCCTACCCCCTGCTCAAAGGGAGGATGCTGATGCTCACTCCCCTGTGCTGCCTGCCAGCCACATGCAGGCTGCAGACCACAGGCCCTGTCAGTCCTCCTCCAGTCCCACTTCAGCAGGTTGGTCCCTCACTCAGCCTTCAGCTCTCTGCCTCCATCTTCACGTTGTGTGTGTTTTCACACCCATAAAACTGTTCCCAGCAAAATATTTGAACAGCTCCTTCTCAAAACACCAGGAGATTAATATAAGGCATGTGCAGTGCTGTGGAGACACCTCTCCTAGCACAAGGAGGTGAGGAAGGTACAGCAAGTCCCACACTACTAGTAGATGCCTCTCTATTTTTCCAGGCAGCTGTGGTCAGGGCATGTCTCCCACTTGCCACTCAGGAGCTCTTGGTGTTGCATAAACACATCAGGATTGGATCTGTCCCCCAGCTGGTGAGCTTGGCACTCTGTCTGTACAGGTTCATATGGGATCAGTCCCCAGCAGGTGACAGAAAGGCTCTCTCTGCCCAGCTCCTCGTGCAACCCCCATGGCAGCCCGTGCAGTGCCAGGTGCAGCACCCATGACTGGCTGTGGCCACTCTGTCTCCCTCCCTTCCAGCTCTTTGCTCCCTCCTTCTGTCTTTTCCTTTCTGGATCAAGAAACATTTCTGATCAGCTTGTAATAAACGAAGCACAGTATTTTAGCTTCAAGAAACTTGGAGAGGCTCACGCAAGGCTAGAATTTGGCTTGCATTCCAAAAGCCAGGCTACAAAAAAACCCTTTTGAGATCACTTTTACCTGGGTTACTTCTCCTCTGCCTTTGGCAGGAGGCTGCAGCACCAGAAAGTGTCAATTTACTCTCACTATTGGGCCAAGAACATCCCTGGTACAAATTTATTGCTCTTAATAGGGCTGGGTCTTTAATTCCCGGCACATACTTGTGAAGAATTTTGGCTTGTCACTGAGGAGTAGGAATTATTTTCCTCTCTACAGGTACAGGCAGGTCCTCCTTTGGCTGAGGGCTCTGCACATCCTGAGAGGAGCATTTACTGCAGTGCTCCCATAAAGAGGATATGAAAACTCCATAAAGCACCTGCCTGTGCTGAAAGCCAGCAGCAGAATGGCTGCTGTTGAGCACATGGGATTTTTTTCTTATTCCTTTCTCCTTTTTTATTGCTCTGCTACTAGTTGAAGTGCTACTGTGGGATCAATCTTCTCCCAGTCCCTTGGGGAATTAGACAATGGAGCAAAACACTCCTATAATGAAGACAGGGCACTTTTGCCATTAAAGTCACTGACAGCTGAAGCCAGGACTAAGGTTTCACACCAGATTTTATGACTTCTTCCCATTTGTCAAGGGATCTTGTTTAAATGCTTGTCAGGCTTGGCTGACTGAGGTTCCTGCCATGCTCCTCTGTCGATAGTGCTGATGTTCTCTCTGCTGCAAAAGCTGCTGCTGGTGGCTCCCCATCACTGATGGGGGAAATGGCCACTAATAATGGCAGCCCATTAAATGTTATTCCTTGAGAGAGGCTTGCTGGCAAGTGGAAGGAATCTCCCTCCTGCATTCCACCCAACTCCGTGTCTGTAAGACAAATCTGGGTTGAACACAGATCTTTTAGCAAAAATCAGTCTGAAAGCAAAGAACAGAGATGAGCACACTGCCAGGCTGTGCCAGAAATCCCACCAATCTGCTGGCATGTCACCAGTCCAGGAGAGAGGAAGAGATCTCTCTGAGCAAATGCCTTCCTGCAACCCAGAGGGCAGCCAGGCTGACCAGGCCAGCAGTTCTGCTCATGACTGTAAGCTAAGACCCCAGAGGCTGAGCCCCAAACAACACCTGAGAGAACAAACAAGAGGGACACTGAGGGACACAGTTCCCTCAACTACATCTGGCTGCAGCTTCTTGTGGCGATCATGTCGGCTCAAACAGCAGCAAAAGGCTTTGGTGCTGCAGGCCCTTCTGTAGAGGTGCCCCTGCACCCAGCCTGGCAGCAGAAACAGTTGCATACCACCACTAAACTTCATCCCAGTTTGCAGTAGATGCCCCTTTTGACACCTTTCCCAATAACACCAGTAACCTCCTCATTGTCACCCTGTGAAACCACTCCCACCAGCACACAATGGCTTGCAAAGACAGGTGAAAGGGGGAATTTTGTTTCAGTCCTCCACTTTACTGAAATGTGAACAAGAGATGCAGATCACTTTTCTGCTGTAAGGAGCAAGCCAGTCTCTGTGATCAAAAATTCTCTTTGGATTTCAGCTAATGGGTGTCCCGGCTTCATCAGATCTGCAAAGGAGGATTTGTGATGGTTGGAAAGGCCCAAGTAAGAACATATGGGAGAATGAAAAACTAGGAAAATTCAAATGTCTGCCTTTCCCTCCCTATCAGACTCTTCTGGACTCAGACATTATGGATTACCTGTGGGTAAGGGTAATAAAAAGGGTGTCTAGTCTTACAAAAGAAGATCATGCTCACTAGAGTTCTCAGGACAGGGGCTTGGCAGATCTGTCCCTTTCTCTACACCACCATTTCTACTTTCTGGGCCTCTGTGTGTCCCATGATGTTTTGTGTACATCTGAGAGCCTGCACAGACACTCAACAAACCATTTGCCTGAGGCCTTCATTTCATGGATACTATGTGAACTGGTCTCCAGACAGATGAGGTTGCAGAGGTTAAATAGTTAGTTACAGTACATAAAGTTTATATCCACTGTGCCTAGATGAAGCTTTTCCCTTGTTTTAAGTGTCTTTATGAAGAAGAGAAAGATGAACTGCAGTCACACCCCAGCTTTACAGCATAATCCCAGTTTAATGGTAGTAACATACAAAATCCTTCCTACTTTACATCCGAACACCTGCACTGCACTTCGGTAGCTGTGAGAGATGTTACTCAGCACACAAGGGACACTTGTGCCTGTGTCTGACAATCTGACCTCACACACCACCATTTGCCCAACTGTTTTTTTTAATATACTGACTCCAAACAAGGGTTTTCTTAAGCACAGCTTCTCTAATTGATAACATTAATTACATTATGGACTTTGAACATTTGGTTAAAGTTATTATTATCTGGCACTAGAACATGATTTCATTTTCTGGTTCATCACATGCAAAATTCTAAAAACATGATGAGTGAGACAAAGAAAACAGAACTTCCATGACTTCTGTGAAAACAGGGATTTGGGGTAAGAGGCTCCGTCGCTGCCCCACGAGGGAGGGGCAGGCAGCGCTGGCAGCCACGGGCACAGTCCCCCAGGCTGGTGGCAGCACAGGCTGATCCTGCCCCGCCGAGGCCCGTGGAGGCCAAAGGGAAGCTGCAGTTCTTACAGTGCACTTGTACAAAACCACAAACCTGAACCAGCTCTGGTTCCTCAGTTCTGTTACTCATAGAATAACTTGCTAGTGAGTTTTTTTGTTGTTGTTATGGTATATCAGAACTAGACAATTTTCTTCCCTATATCCACTGTTTGAAAATGCCTCGCTTTTGCATGTTTTATCCCTAATGGAATGAACTTGGGAAGGACTGAAAGTTTCAAATGCAGAGTGAACTGCATTTGACAACTGATCTTGTTTTTGTACACTTGGAATAATTAACATGTGACTCAAAATCCCAGATGTCACAGGATTTTCTGCTGCAAGGCGCAGTGCTGCAGAATGCAACGTGCATTGACTTCATCTTAATACAAAGCTAGACAACAGAAATGAAGCAGCACGAACAACCTTCATCCTAGAAAACTCTACTTCCTCTGTTGTTCCCAACAGAGGACTGACTGTGCCTCCAATAGCTGAGGAAGCACATTGATCTCCCTCTTTAACCTACCAGATTTCTAAACCTTTGCCTTGAAGGAACTGATGGAGCACCAGAGTGAAAATATGATGCTTTATCTGCAGCCTCAATTAGGCAGAGGGGATAAAGATCTGCTGGGCTGAGATAAGGGTAGTAAACCTGGCAGATGACAACGTAAAAGGAGAGCAGGGCTGCCACGCTTTCTCACTTCTGCAATATTAGTTCTATTTCTAACATGCTAATGATCACAGTCAAACCCACCCGTGCTCTGAGCCTGATCAACACAAACTAAACTCTGATGCTAAGCCAGAAAAGGCCAGGCAGCTCTTTTCTTCCTCTTTTTAGTTCTAAGGACAATTCTGTTTTTCAACAGAACATGAGCAAAAATGAACAGAGCAACCCACTTTATCTTGAGGTATTTGTAGCTCCATCAGAAGCAAGGGGTAACAGAAATTCACAGTCCTCCTGAGACTCCCAACCCAGTTTGAAGACCCAGGAGACACAGAGAAAGGGGATGGGTCAGATAAGTTTAGCATTTATTTCAATTATTTCAAGACTTTTGCTCTGTGTCAATAATAATTTACCTCTACCCAAGTGATTACAGTCAAAGAATTTCATCACAGCACTGTCATGTAAGTCAGCGCTACTTGTTTGCTAAAAATACAGCACAGCTATTTTCTTTTTCTTTGCTCTCTTTTCTTTAAACAGTTCTGAGGTATGTAAGCAAGAATCTAAACTCAAACTCTGGAAAAAGAGATAGATTATGTGAAATGCAGCATGTTGGAAAACGTTTGGTAGTTATTTGTTGCCTCGGAGACACATGCTCAGAAGATAAAGGAGCTTAAAGTTAGAAAGTTGTATAATAAATTGTTTTCATCTGAGGTTTTTCCTGAGCGTGTACGTCTGTCCTTTTCTGTTGGAGCTGGAGGAACTGATCCAAGATGTGACAAATTGTTCATTATTTTCAAAGACCAAAAGAAACAATTTTTCTTAAAAAAGGTTAACAGAACCTGTAACAGTGTCAGTACAGACCGACCACCTAGCTGGGGAAAATGGCTTTCGTTTTTTCCCATGCTGCAAACTACTGATGGGACAATACAAAAGAGATTTGGAGAATGGGTGACATAAGATTCCAAAAATCTGAGCTGCCTACACCTGCAAGATTGGGCCAGAAAACCCTTTGAAAACAGATTCTGTCAGGAGTCTCCAGTGTTTTCACACTGATCCTGTTCAGAACAGAGGGACCATGGCAGAACCTCTCGAGAACTCGACTTCAAGTCCAACCACAGTGAGCAAGAGCTTGAAGAAGATGGGAATTAAAATTTTCCAAACTTCAAGGCAGGTTTGGTTCCTTCTCCTTTGGTTTGGGCTATCAGAGAGACAGACACAAATACCTGGCCTGCCACAGTTGTTCCTGCAGAAGCAGCAGTTCCTGCAGTAGACAATGACATGAACACAGGACAGAACTAAAAAGTAATCCCTTACTATCTGTGGCATCATACTGCATCATTTCTTCCTCCTCACTTTTCACCATGGAAGAAGACCCATTGCTCAGGAACAAGAATAGAATTGCTTCTGTCGGACAAAAAAAGAAAGAAGCTGAAGGCCTGGGAGGCTTCACTCTGGGCTGGGCTTGGATGGCTCTGCCAGACATAAAGGGCTGCAGCAGTGAAAAACAAATCAAGACATCCCTATGGTGTGTCTTCTTTCCACTGCCAGCTTCAAAAGTGTCAAGGGGGTTTAAGGCTCAACTGGTGTTTTAAGGGAGTTGAATTTCTTTGAACAGAAGTGCTCTGATTATTATTATGGCTGCGAAAAGGGGTTTTAAGAAAACAGATTTGGAGGAGAACCACATTTGTCTAGAAAGGGGGCTGTGAATCTCATGGAAATGGTATGATTTGTGAGAGTTCATTGGCTCAGGCCCATAGGTGTTTCTGAGAGCATCCAGAAAGTGAAGAGGAGTGGGAAGGAGTCAGGTCTCAGAGGCCTAATAGTCCTCTATTTCAACCTTCTAGTGGGATGAGCAAGGCTAGATGTAGTGGAGATCCAGAATCTGTCCCAAGAAATTGACTTCTGCAAGTAATTTCCTTCCTTTCATCAAATGTACATGACAAGAGTGTCCTCCTGCTGTGACCTAGTTTTCTACCAGATTTCATAGAGAAGGGCTTTGGAAGCTTCTACACTGATGGTTGATTACAGATTTAATTTCATAAAGTTAAGAATACTTCATAAAATAAAGAAAATACCATTACCAGATACTCCATCAGTGGCCCTGATGGAACTACACAGTGCCAGGCAGATAGTGCCATAATTTCTTTCTCCACTATGCCAGGAAATGCTGTCCCTGTAGTGCCAGCTGGGTACATCCCAGGAGGAAGGATTCCTCCAGGGGCTCACTAGTTTGGTGACTTGTTCCTACCTGCCATTTTGTCCTTATCTGCTCTAGGGCAGAAAGTGAGGAATTTTTAAATGACTCATGATAGTCAAATCTAAACTTAGGAGCAACCTTGATTCAGTCTGGACTGTTGTACAGACCATTTTCAGCCACCTCCTCCACGGAAAGTGTTTTCCTTGATAATGATCCCCTTGTGCTGTGCCACAGGCTATGCCAAAGCAGTGGCTGTGCCCGGGACCATGGCACAGTCTCCTCTGTAAATAGATGTGAGGAAGCAAAGAACTTCGAGGCAGGAAACAGCCACTTGGCCCAATGAGCCTGGCCCTTTAAATTTATCTCAAATGCACCTCCTTGCTTTGTCTTTGCATCTGCAAATCTCCTTTCTCCTCATAAAAATGTCTAGCTGTCTCTTAAATCCATTCAAAGTATTTGCTTAAGTGACCTAACTTGGCAGCGACCATACAGTGTTTGGGCCAGCCAGAGTGACATCATGCTGCCAGAATCCCCTGTTTATTGTTCATGTTGCCTGCAATCCTCCCATGCTGGGCTGGGCTGTAGCAGATAAACAAGTCCTGTTCAGACCACAGGAACCATCCACAGAAAACTCAGGGCTACCAGGAGTGGCAGTGCTGACTCAGCATCCGAAATGCTTCCCATGAAATAACTCTGGATCCAGCCTGTTTGGAGCTTGTGCCCACGGAAAAGCCATCTCTGGGTGGACTCCTGAACTGGCTTCAGGCTGTGTTCAAGTACAGATGTGAGAGTTTCTGCCACCCTTCCATCTAAACTTCTCTTTACTAAGCATATTGAGGGATCTGTAGTTCTCAGCTGGCAGATTTTAGCTGAGTTACAGTTAAATAGTAAAGATTTTGTGACAATTAGCTGTCTTTTGTGCCCCTTATAACTTGTCTTAGGATAGACATCCACTAGCCTGTTCTTACCACAAATGAGCACTGCCATTTGGGTCACTTACTGTGGTTCCCTCATCCCTGGTGAACCACCAGCTTCCCCCACTTGCTCAAACCTAGTGTAACTGCCTGCCACTGGGGTTTACAGTCGATAATTTGCTTCCCTATATCTATTCTTGAATTGCTGTTACTGATGCTGCTGAACACACAGCCCCAAGAGGGCCATGTTCTGATGACGTCTCTGACACCGTGTATTTATATCCATCAATCCCACATTTTTGCTTGGCAGCCCCCCAGCTCCCTGTGTGGGACTGTACACCTGACAGCACAGTGAACTGGAGCCACTGAGCTTGCGATCAGATTTTCCTAGCTACCTTTCCTGCATCCTGGGGAAAGTCCTGCATCTGAAAACCATAATCAGGGAGAAAGCTTAATCAGAGGATGTAGAACCTCATCCACACACACCATTACACTGGTACCAATTGTTATATGTAGTCTAAAGCCTTAACGTCACTGAAATAAACACTTCAACATCCAGCCTTTAGTCTTTTGCTGCAGTTCATGCTTCTGAACGTGCTGTGAGCAGCCAGCACTGTTCTCCTCTATCAGCTGCCTGAGCATTTGTCAGCTGAACTGCAGCAGGGAGAAGATGGGAATAAAAACCTCCAACTGTAACCCTTCCACATACAGTACAGTCTAAGGTTACAAAATAATCCTACATGTTCTTGTAAATGTGGCCTCACTAAGGTAGTGACCACTGATACGAAAATTTATCTGGAATATGAGCATGTCTTCAGTTCTGGCTATTTTCAAGATCCTATAAATGGCTGGCACACGGAAAAATCCCTTTGCTCTTGATATAAATCCCATTCTCATAAACATTTGAAAATGCTATTATTCCAGTTTTGCAAATAAGAACAAATATTTAAAACATGTAGAAACAGAATCAAGTTTTCAACGAGCCTTTTTGCTCCTCTCTAATTATTTTTTGTAGCACTTTAAATGACAGGGCTTCTGATAAAACCCTTCTGAAATCACTAAAAGACTATTGCTATTTGATTATTTTTGTTTCACATATTTTGAGCATTGCTGATGTGTTTTATGTCTAATGTTGCTATCCATCTACAGGCATGTGCCAGTTTGTTTTTTCTTCCTGTTCCTGGGTGTACACACATGTGGTAAGAGAGGAGGTCAGATCCTGCTGCCTCTGGAAAGCTTAGTTCTAGCTCATTTAATTTCATGTAGAATAAAACTTACTTTCCATTTTCCTATCTGACTCCTTCACTGGGTAAGGCTCCTGTGTGTACTTAGCTCTGCTGACTTATGCTGACTTCATCATCAGTCTGTGTACACAGTATTCTGTATTTAGAGAGATGTGTGTGATGCTGCAAAACATGCTTCTCTGATGAAGAGTCAATTCCAGTTTGGGAAAGTCTGGATGAGTATTTGCCATGGCCTCAAGCTATTTCCCAGAAACTGCCTTCCATTTCACCCTGCATTTGGATTTCGCGTTTTCTTTGCCCTGCCTCATCCTCAGCCTGGCAAACAGCTAAAATTCCCTAGCAGCTTGATATCAACTAATGCTGTATCAAAGAGTCTAAACCCCATTTGACCGTGCACAGGGGGCTCTCAAAGAGACTAACTACACATAGCTGCTATTCCTGAGTCCCTCTGCACTGCCTGAGCAGCCTCAGCCTCCCTACACATCTTTCCCACAGTTGGAGAGCTGCAGCTGGTTCCATCCCTTCCGCTCAGCCCAGCCATCCCAGGATGTGTCGCTGCTCCCGTGTGCAGCTGTGGCTGCTGAGCCAGCGGGCACCCAACCGAGCCTCGTACACTCATTTAGCTCATTAGGCTCAGACAGCTGTAGATTGCACAGAGAGCAACAAGACAGGCAAACCTACGGGAGAAAACTGAAGAGAAACCCCCAAACGTGGCTGTGTTTGTAGTATTGCTTCTCCTGTTTCCACACTACCGTTTTTGGCTTGTTCCTCTGTGTCTAAGTATTTTTAAGCAGAAATCTGATCTGTACATTTGGGTTCAAAATGGGCCAAGTTCCTGCTATAGCACTGCAGGTGTTTGGTATCCAAATTGGCATGGGAAGGAGGCTGCCTTCCACAGCAGGGGCTCTGAATGCCTCTAGTGGATTTAAACATCTTGTCCTCTGTCATGGAGAACTGACTGTGGCTTCACATCCTGCACAACCCAACTGCAATTGGGCTCAAAGCAAGGCAGAGACTGGGAGAAGGGAACAACCTTCATAGAAGAGCTGGAAAACAAGGCTGTGCCTGGTTGGTACATGCTTTTTTCCACTGCTGAGGTCAGATAAATCACTGCCCTTCCTCATGTCCCCCTGGCAGGTGTGTACAGAGCAGCTGCTGGGTTGCTCTGTAATGGCACATGTATATTCTACCTACACCTCTGTCACAGCTGCTGTGAAATAAATCTCTTATCCCACTGGATAGGTGGATCCCCCCCATCATATCATGAGGAGAGGTATTTTCATGGTGAGTGGATGGGAGGAAACAGGGCTTTGCAGCCAGAAATGTGCAGAACAATATTCAAAGTCCTGTCTTGCCATCCAGATGTTTCTAGAGACACCAAACCACTGCATACCAAACCCAGGGCTTCTCATTCCCACCAGACAGGCATTGCATGAGGAAAGGATATGTGCTCTGTTTAACCTCATTTATTCCTTAGCAACCAAAAGCTCCCTGTATTTTCCCATCTTGGGGGCTTATGTGTGGATCCCCATTCAGTGACATTCTCCCACCATGAATGATTAAGGAATCTGAATCTTTAAAAATTGCCAGATCCCATTTCTATTCCTAAATACAGCCCTGTAGAGAGAGATAAGCCTGGGAGGCAAAGGGATTTTAGCTAATGATCCCTTTTTATGGGGCCAAGAAATAGTGTCATGAAAAGGAGGTCTGAGGTCATTTCTCCCCTATGTGCCTGTGCTTTGCAGAGATTTATGCAAGCATTTTTTGTGTTTTACCTATGTGTGCTGTGTTCACTAGGAAAGCAGCTAGGCTCTTGCCCTGGGATGTATGGAACACCCATGTGTCAGGCCTATGTTCAGCGCTGACCAGTGCTAATGGGAAGAGAGGATTAACATCTTAATCCCTGGTGCAGCTGTGCCAGCAGCAAAGTCAAGGCAATGGGTAACTACCTCAAGGTGGAATGAAATACAAGGCCGGTTTGAACAGGCTCCTCCTGAGAGAGCTGCCCATAGCCTTGTCTTCCCATTTTGGGAATGAGCGGGATTTTGCCTTTCATTCATTAGTAACATACTTTTATCCAAATGAGGGCAAGTGAGAAGGGGTAGCTGTTCAGCAAGGTCTGTGCTGTGCAGGACTTTTCTTGCCTAATAGAGCTCTTGCGAACATGTTTATTTGTGTGGCTTACTTCATCTACCTATGATATTTTCCATCCTGCACAGGGCTGAATGTACCTATTTAAATTTACGCTCAGGACCAACTCAGTGATCAGTCCACTACAAAAATGGTAGGTAAGTTTCACTGTCTCATTACGTGTATTTTCCTGTGGGAGGAGGTGGGATTACAAACCAAAGAGCCAGAGAAAACAACCATGGGACATGGAACGTCCTTAGCAGTGCTGCTTGACCTTAGAGCCTGCAGGCTGAAGGAAAGGGGAGCATAACCAGCAGAGCCAGCAGCTGGAATTCAACTGCCCCAGCAGGAACTGGAAACAAATGAACAGATTAACTGAAATACACCTTCCCCGATCTCTGTGAATCAACACCATGCTGTTTACAGTAGTGTATAATAATATTGAATCAAGATTTGCATGGGACAGCTTCTATTCCACAGCACAAGATAACTTTCCAACAACTTTTTTTTTCAGGGATGCAAAAACATTTACTTTAATGATAATGAAAATAAAGTCAGTAAAATCCCTTTGTCCTGTTGTTTCAATCAGATAAACCATATCTACCAACTGTTAGAAGGAGGATTAACTTGGGTTGACATTTTTTTAAAAATGTACTATGAGAAAAGCCCCGGGGCCAAAACATTTACAGGCGAGGTTTTAGTGTATGTTGATCTAATAGTTTCGCTGAAGAAAATGTCTTTAGACCTGGCAGGTGTGTATTGGTTTTCATTACTTCAAGTGTCTACTAGCAAAGTTTTAATTAACAGAGTTGTACACAAAGTATTTCCAGTGATGCAAGAGTGAGGAACTCGGCAGCAGGATTCTTGGGTTCTCCTTCCAGTTGCTGGACAGGTCACAGTAGACAGGACTGTAGCCTGCCAGACTAGCCCACGGCTCTCAGATTGGTGGGACAAGATCTCCACTGATATCCAAGTGTTACTGTTATCCCAGTCCTGCTGTCAGGTACTGTAGAAACTGTCTCTGCTATGGACTAAAGGGAATTTCAGGAGCAAGGAGATGGACAGACTTGGCTGAAGTCTCCCAGCAAGTCTGGGACAGAACCAGGGACAGGCCCAAGACCTACTCCTGCGACCTGACCCTTCTAAGCTGGCCATTTGCCTCTTCCCATTCCACTTGGGGAGATGCCCACTTTTGAGGACTATGGAAGAACAGGGAACAAGCTTAGCAAGCTGCCTGTCTACTGCAAACAACAGGAGAAAACACAGCATTGGCTGTGCCTCTTATCAGAGACGTTAGGCCATGAGAGATAAGGTTATTAGCAAAACCATAATGCTGGTGCTCCAGTCAGACAGCGGAGGAGATAGACCACTTATCAGCTCTTTTATGAAGTCTCTCTCACTGTTATGATAATTTTCTGATAATATTATATACAAAATTGATAGCATTTTGTTTTTCCCGGACAGGTTCTTTACATTTGCCCTTCTCTTGACAGGTTGCCTTTTATCCTTCTCCAGTAAGTGGATTTTCCCTCTGAAGTCCTTCGTTTGGCTGGTCCACTTTGTCTCCTTTAGATCCATATTACCTCAATTTTGGCTTGTTTTGTTTGCACTTTTTTACAGTCCTTTTCCTTCTGCTGGTCTCTCCTTCAATAGAGATGCTGGTCTAGGGGACAGGTTTTTGGCAGTGACAGCAGTAAACGGGATGATTTGCACTTCATCCAAAACTCCATTCTTTGATAAGCCTTTAATTATCATGGATAATACAGTCCTTTTGTGTACTTGGAAAAGAGCAATTTCATGATTTAGCTGTGCATTTCCATGGGATGATTCCCCAGGAGAGAAGGGCATGCTCTGCTCTGCAGGTACATCCTTAGACAGAGCTCTCTTTTCCTTGCTATTTCTGTGTGCATAAAATTGAAAGAATCGGTGAGCATCAAAGAGCTCCCTGGTGACTTGCCTGTAAAGGCAAGCTCCTTGAACAGTCCCTGCTGTAGGCTCATTTTTTGTGACATTTGGGTTCAGAACTTTGAGAATGTAAAAGCACCTTCACGCAGACAAAAATTAGGCTCTAAATTATGAAGTGCTGATCCTATACCACTAAAATTAGTGAGAGATTAGTCACAAGTTTCAAAGGGCACAGGGTCAGGCTCTACCAGAAAAACACAGTCACCCTCGGTTTATTGTGCACATTTTCATGGGACAGCCTTTGAGGTGCAGCGAAGATCTCAGCATGGCCAAATGCAAGCGTATGTAGAATCCCCCCTTTAGAACCATCTGTATTCTCCTTACTGTGCCCTGCACAGTCAAGCTGAAAATTTGGGTCATTACCATGCAGATTATAGCTAATTTCATACATATGATTTTGAAAGAGATCACTTTACAGGGCCTTTGCACAGGGATTACTTGCAATCCTCTTTGAGGGGTGATCTCAAAAGTGGTTTTTTTCTCAGTATGATAGATTGATTTTTCTTTTGGCCATTTGTGATGATTAAAGCAGAGATCTTGACAGGTCCTGCTACAAAGGGTCAAGTCCTGCTCCTGGAGAGCTGGGAGTTGGCATCTGGTAGTCTGAAGCTGGAGGAGGCATTTTAAAATCCAAACACTTGGCCATGGCATTAATTCAAAATGTATGGATGGGACCATGTTTGTCTGCCCGTGTGGTTCTCATATGCACTGTTTCCAGGAGTTGTCCTTCCTAGAATAACATAGATCTCTGAGTGATGCTGTTTGGCTGCCCTAAGAGCACTTCACGGGGTAGGGCATACTGTCTTAAACAGTTTCTAATTCCTTCCCTTCCATGGTGTCTAATGCCTTGTGTACGCTGCCCTGGCAGTTCGGTCTCTGCCCTTGGAGCCTGGAGAGGCTGCGTTATTGTGAACAGGGGTGAATAGCTTGGCACATCGTTGTGTTCTCCTCAATCCTCATCAGTATATGCTTTAATATGCATTATAGTGCATATGTGAGTCCCATGCAGTGGCAAACTGAGCATTAAATGAAAAACAGAGAGTAAGATGGCTTTTTTCCAGGTCAACTGAGTTTCTCATTTATAAACTAAGAAAGGGCCAGGCCCAGGAGCAGAGCTGGGCTGTTCTGTTACAGTGGCTGCAGTGCCTGAGCACTGCACTCTGCAATCCAGCCTGCTTCCTTCTTAATTTCAGAAAAACCATGCAGCCCTCAAAAGCTTGACTTTGTCAGTGGATGTGGTTTCTCCATAAATGCTGGCTTGGTTTGGGATGCTGTACTACTGGATCATTCTGGCTGTGTTTCATATGAAGGGCTCATTTATGAATGACTTCTAAAGACAGTGCAAATGCTTAAACCCATGCATTTTATACCTACAAATATGAGTGGGTATGACCAGATGAGAGGAAGTTGTCACAGAATGGTTTGGAGAACCCCTTGAACACTATTCAATCACTAACAATCAAGTGCCGTTTTTTGTCATTTAGTAACAACTTACTTTTCATGTATAAGTGGAAAACACAAAATATAACTGGATGTTCTTTTTGCTGATAATACTGCAGTCTGAGGAATCCTCTGTTCTAACTTGCTCGTTCCCCTCAAAGACCCAAAGACACAAAAGTAGGAACAGCAGCTCTGATGCGTTTCCTTTTCGCATCCCAAATCACAACCATGAAGTAAATTAAGTCTGACACACCATGCGGTTTGGGGGCCTTTTTCATACACTGCCAAGAATCCAGATAACCTAGAACACATAGGTCAAAGCTGACTTACTAACATTTACAAACAGGTCTAAGACAACCATGTATTTCCTGGTTTGAAAGTGTAAGAAGACTGTGAAGGGGACATCTGAAATTCTTTAGCTGTCAAAAGTATTTATTTATCTGATAGTGATGCAATCACAATTTATTAATATAAACTGAACTACAGATCTCTTTTCACTGACCAAAATGTGGGAGAGGAAAGCAGAATGGCACAACCTGGTGGGAGAAGGACCCAGCAAGTAATGGATGCTCAGGCACTGGCCAGGCCAGCTGCCTTCTCTATGGGGTAAAGGAGCCTTGAGTTCTGGTGTGAGAAGGCACCCACTCAATCTCTGCAAGTCCGTGGTATTTTGATCTCCAGTGAAAGCAGAATTGCTTTGACTCAGCTGCAGAAGCACTTAGGAGTTGTGTGGGAGGCCCCCAGAACACGTAACAAATCACGGAGTAACAAAGGCAATTAAAAGGTGGTAATATGATACATGATTTAAGAACACGGATATTGAATTAAGCCCTACTCCCCATTCAGCCTAGAGCCAGTCCCTTTGGTATAAAATGGCACCGGGGGCCAAATTCTGCTCCTGCTTTAATGGGAATGAGGAGGAATTGCTATGGAGTTATGTCAGAACACGCCTGAGATGGTGAGAGGAGCCTGAAGCCAGGGCAGCAATGTGGTCAGGGCATGCCCAGGAGGGGATGGGGTGAACGGGGGCTCCTGACACAGTTGTCAGTGTAGGCAGACAGGCCCTAATTGGTCTGATCTGATTACTTTTTCCAAAAGCTTTGAACTTTGCCCAGGATGCCTTGGGCCTGCCTGCAGGAGCCCTGCTCTGGTGGGGAATTAGCACAATGGCGGGGCTGACCTCCCGCCACCCCAATTGAATTTTATTATCTAATGGGCAGTGGTTGGTGATGAATGACTGACAGGTGTGATCAGCTGATGGGAATGGCTGGGGATGGTACACATACACTGTGATTTTACCAGACCATAATGTGTTCTGCAGTGGGCAAAGGATAAAGCTTGTAAAACATTTGTTTTAAGTCTTAAAATATCAAATTCCTCATAACTATGGGCTTCCTAAAACTGGCCCTGGTAATTACAAGTGTTGAGCCATGAATAATTTCACACTAGGAGGTGCATTAATTTTAACCTCCTCCCACCTCCTCCAGACATTGTGAAAGCACATTACCAGTGAGGACAAGTTTATGATCTTATCCAGGACAACTGGTGCAATAATATGAAATGAAAACCAAGACAAAAATGTCATTGTCTGCGCACTCTGTACAAAGGGATCCTGCAGAAAGCTCCCTTTGCAGCCTGAGACCAGGAGTGCTCCAAAGGTGCAAGCAAGATTTATGGAGCTTTTCCAAGCACATGGCTCAGACCCTGCCAGATCCGACTGCCAGCAGCCTGGTGTCTAGGGATTGTTTCAAGGAACAGGGAGGAGTTTTTACATCACTGTCCCTGTGATGGTTTGCATTTAAAATCTTCAACCATGCTTTCACAAAACCCCTCTGAGATCTTGGGACCAGGCTGATCCAGATGTAGCATGCCTGGTCCCAAAAGAATCACCTGCAGTCTGGGGTATTATGGTTTATAATCTTACTGTCAATAAGTTCAAGGCAGTGGCATAAGGATCTATTTGGCAAGCTCTCCCTGCTTAACATCTACATGTTTCTGTCTGATCACACTTACAACAGCAACCCCCGTTTCACAACTCACTCAGAAGTTACACCTCAGTTGAAGAGGAAACAGGCAAGTCTGGCTGGAGGAAAGATGAGAGATTTCTATCTTGGGCAGGGCACCCCACAGCATATTTGCCATTCAGGCTGTGTCGAGGCTGCACTGTCAACACCATTCTCAGGAAGGATGTATAATACAGATGTTAAACACCAATTATCCCACTAAAGATCAGGTAAAGTTAAATAATGGCAAGGGTGTGATGCTTAACATTGAAAAAATCAGGGATGATATTCTCTGCCTAACGTTCCCAGGTGCCCCTGTGGTAGCTCTCCCTCACCTTGTACTACACCAGACTGCCTGTGCTGTTACAGCACTGCAGGGTTGCGAAGTAAAAAATTGTCTTGACGTAGCATTTGGAAGCCTCGGAGTTTGCTTCACAACCTCAGTGCTAACATGCCGACAGTGTCATTCTCAGTTGTTTCTCGGTCCCTTTAGACTGAGCTAAATACCTTGAGCTAAATATGGAGGCAGCCCTGCTTTATATCAATACATGACAATTCACAAGTCATTAAAGTTCTTGTGCTGCACGAGGTAGAATTTAATTTCCGTGTCTCATCTATGATCCTGAAAAATAAAATCTTTGGGCACATTTATGATTGTGCCCTACTTGTACTTTATAACAGTATAACAGCATCGGAGCCAGTTTTAAGTTATTTCATTGGAATTTTTCATGCTTCCTTTTCACCCTTTAAGAGAAATGTATCAGTGTGTCACTACTACTAGGATGAAATTTTCCCCTGGAAATCAAAGCACAACAAAAACTCTTTATCAGTTTCCCTGTTCTCTTCAGAAATCTGTGGTAGCAGATGCCTTAAACTCTCTCGTGGGTGAAGGGGAAAGGTTGGATTACTGAAAAAACAAGGCAGGCTTCAGAGTGTGGAGGAGGCATTAGGAACTGCTTAGGATCTCAAACCTGCAACACCTTGAACCCATCACCAGCCAGAACCGTGATGGATGGGAGAGGATAAAGGGCAGTCTAGCTGACCCATGATGCCTTCCAGTGCCCTCCAAGAAACAAGAAGAAAAGAGATTCTTATCACTCTGTGAAAGAACAGAGGGGAAAATTATCATTAAAATGCCTTCCTAATAAAACTAACAAACAGGAGCTTTTTTTTTTCTTTCAGACTCCATTCTCTTATCCCTTCCCTGCAAGCTTCAAGATGGCCATGACTTGAAGAATTTTAGTCTTTGGGTGAACCTTTCCTAAGTAGAGGTCACACCTTTCTGCCTAGACTTTAATTTTGTTAGACAGTCTTCTTTAAAAACGTCCAGAAGATAAATAATTTGGAGTGTATCTTCATCGTCATGAGTGCACAGAATCACTATATAGAATTATGATAATACACAGAATTAATATAAGTAATAAAACTATTGTATTTGTGAATCTGAATTCGCATCCCACATCACCTGACAGAGAATCACTGATGAAACCTAGATGAGTCACTTTATTTTTCTGTTTGCTTTAAGTCTGGGAATTTTGGTATCTCCTTGTGAAGTGCTCTAGGATGATGTCAGGTAGTGGGAACAGTTCGGTGTGTTATGGAACCAAGGCAATTACAGACCTTGCAGCAAAGCATTTATAGTACAAAGCTGGCCATTGAAAGTTAATTTCGTACAACTGCTTTCGCCCATAGGTATTTGCAGCCTGGCATGCACAGCCCACTGAACCCTATGCACTCTCCTCTCCAACTCTTCCATCCCCAGCTTTCCCTTTGCCTCTATCCAGCATCATCCTGTGCTCCAGGAATCTGCCTGCCTCCAAAGAACAGGAATTTCTATGGAGATGTGGGTGTGTTGATAGCTGATATCTGTGCTTTCCTAACATCTGGTGCCCTGTAATCTAAAATCTTAACAAGTCTTTTGGCTCGAATTCTACGTGTGCAACAGGTTGCTGGTTAGGCAGTCACCACAATTTCATCAAAAATACGCTCTAAGTAAGGAATGAACTCCAAATCTAAGAAATTTGCCATCCAATTGTCCTAGTGTTTGGTCATATATTAAGCCTTCCAAAACATTTGGGTTTTTTATTCTTTAAAACCAATCCTTCACCTCAATATTGGTTTTAGGTTGTTAGCATCATGCTAATCCCCACACACCTTTGGAATTTGTCATGTGAGACAATGGCTACATCCAAGTTGTCGGGGTGGGAGAAGCCAGAACAGATACATTAATTCCTAACAAAGGAAATCCCCGCAGTTCCATGGCTGAAATACCGTTTCCAAAGGTATCTTCAAAACTCTAATACAAGCCATCCCCACCATCAGGCTTCTCAGGCTCTCTCTTGAGATACACTCAAAATACCACTCTAGCTACACAACTGCTACATGAGAGCACAGTCCTGTGCCCGCAGCAGCAAAGCCATGTTTGTGCCTCTCCCAGCCAGCCATAGAGCTTTGCAGAGCTCATGGGAATCTTTAGGAGTCAGATGTCCCCATAAGTGGCATGATGCTGCCAATGTGCTTTTGCATGATATCCTCCTGGTGTCCATAGGGGCTGTTAGGACAAGGGTGCAAAGCTGAGTGGGTCTCAGGTGTTCAGTGGCCAGCTACAGTGCATCTTGCAGGGTTTGAAGTCCTGGGTTACTGGAATCAAGAAATGGTCTGTGAAAATTGACCTATTACATCCCAACAACCCACCCACATGCTCTCAGCAGACAGCTGGGGGCTAAAACGTCTTTTCCCCTGTTCCCTGAAAGCCGCATGTAGGATCCAGAGCAGAAGGGCTTGGAAACTTTTTGCGTTTTTTAAAGTTAATCCTAGGCTTCTGGGTATTTTGGGAAGTCATATACCTCTCTGATTCTTTTCTGAATCCTTTGGCACCAGTATTGTCTCAAGGCCAGGAACTGCTGAGCAGCCAATGCTGAAACTGTGTCAGGCAGTGGGGATGTTAAGACAGACACTGTGTCTTTCTTTTGGCTATGGAGCTGGAAAAGTTTCCCAAACACTGCTGTGATGTGGTGTACCAGACTGTGCCTACCATGGGACATTGCACTAGAACCAAGGAACTGGTTTTGGATGTGAAAAAAAATTCAGGTCACACACACACACATGCTGGCAAAAGACTTTTCAACGTAGCTAAACTATCAGAAAAAGGCTCTTCAGCCTCTGTGCTGTCCATCATCCAGCGCCTTGGCCTGGGTGTGACAGCCCCTCTGCCTGGGAGAGCTGCTCTGGTGAGCCAGGGCAGAGGGGCTGACATCAGACACTGTAAAAATGTGTGATTCAATATGTGCCATCACACAACTCAGGCCTTTAAAACAGTTTTGCTGCTGAGTTCCGACTTACTGAAGCGCCCCAGATCACTTGTAAATCTTGGCTCTTCTCCTCCAGAGCCTGCCAAGTTCCCATGATCACCGAAGGAATAGGGGTAGTTTGTAACATTTCTCCATTAAGGGTTTATTCCTAATCCTGTTGGTTCCTATCTCACAATGACATAACTTGGATCCCCCAAACATTCCAGTAATTCCTCCCTTTTGAGCAGGCAGACGAGGCTCGCTTCCTTGGCAAGCAGGCGTCCTGCATTCCTGGACTCAATTCCCAAGCTGTCTTGCCCACTCCTCAGGAATGGCTCCCCGCAGGGACTTATTTCCTTAAGGATGAGAGGTTTTCATACCCTGGCAAGTTTCCCACTTCCTATCATCACATGTATCCTGTGCAAAGAGGGAGCAGAGAAGTGCAGGTTTCTTCTCTGTTGTTTTGAGTGCCCAGACACCTCAGGATGACAAGCAGGTGCTTGCAGAGTGTGGGGTCCCTTGTTCCAACCTGGGACACCGCTGGAGGGTTGGTGGGGACCCTAGGAAACTCTGCCTGAGCCATGACAAAATACAGGGAAAAGCCTTTCAGATGGGACACGTTAAACCCAGTGGCGTGCCAGCAGGTGCTCCCAGGCTTATGGCAGAGACCAATTCCCAGCATTTATCAGCAATGAGAAAGCTGATGTCATATAGATGAGCTCTGCTGCTACATGAGGGCAGTACAGTTTCTAAGCATCTTTCTAGCTGAAACTGAGGCAAGAGTGTCTGAACATTAAGCTTTCCTCCAAGAACAGTCACCAAGATGTAACTGTGCTGAGTGCACCAGCCTGTGTGTTGTGTTGCCTTCTACCTCAGCGGATATATGTGCAAGTCCAGAGCAGCAGCACTTTGCATCTCATCTCCCCGAGCCTCTTCCCGACTGCCCAGGACTGCACTTCAGCCTGCACACTCACACAGCCCCTCTCCTCTTTCCAGAGAGCTGAGACCTGCGAAATACCCTCCTGTTGTGGCTCTGCCCATCACTCTCTTAACGAGCCAAAGGCAGCCCACAAGGAACAGGATTTTTTTCAGGCATTTTTTCCGGCACAGATGCACAAAGATGGATACAAGCTCACCACAAGCTGCTGGGTTGGTTATCACAGGTCACCAGCTGATAGGCTGCAGTTTATTTTCTGCCTCCAGATGCTGTTAGCTACTTGTTTTTACATTTTCTGTCCATTGCTGGACTCCCAGGGGTGCTGCCAGCACTTAAACATATTTCTATATGAGTTCTGGTTATTTAGGAAAGAAATAAACTCGTTTCCTACTACTGAGAGGCCCGGTGTTAAAGTGATGGGGGGCTCTGCTTAACTCCTGTTCTAACAAGCTACCTCTACAGGAAATATTTCTGCCTGCTCCACACGAGGTGCCTCTGTGCGTTGAAGCAGCTACAACCCGGCAGCCCCTGACACGGCGGCGCTCCAGCCGTACCCCCGCTCCAGCCCTGTCCCATTCCAGCCCTGACCCGCTCCAGCCGTGTCCCCCCACTCCAGCCTTTTCCCCACTCCAGCCTTGTCCCCGTTCCAGCGCTGTTCCCGCTCCAGCCCTGTCCCCGCTCCAGCCCTGTCCCCGCTCCAGCGCTGTCCCAGTCCAGCCCTGTCGCGCTCCAGCCCTGGTCCCATTCCAGCCCTGTCCCCACTCCAGCCCTTTCCCATTCCAGCCCTGTCCCACTCCAGCCCTGTCCCGCTCCAGCCCTGTTCCGCTCCAGCCCTGTCCCGCTCCAGCCCTGATCCCATTCCAGCCCTGTCCCCGCTCCAGCCCTTTCCCATCCCAGCCCTGTCCCCGCTCCAGTCCTGTCCCATTCCAGCCCTGTCCCCGCTCCACCGCTGTCCCCGCCGTCGGTCCGTAGCGCAGCGCACGGAGACACCTCGCGGCGAGCCCCGTAACTACATAGGGTGCCAGATCCCCCCTCCCCGTCCAGCCCCTGTAGCTCAAGAGCCACTGGCCAAACCCAAACGCAAGCAGTGCTGGGCCAGCTCTTTGGAACAGCTCCGAAGCCAAAGCTGCCCCTCTGTGCCGTGCAGCGGTGAGCCAGTGTGCGCGTCACCCGCAGGAGCGCCCGAAGCCCAGCAGGGCACAGCAAACCGGGCACAAGGCCAAGGGCTGGAAGATGCTCGAGCCTGCTGGCTAAAGCAGGTGCTGTGGAGTCGGTGTTAAAGAAACTGTCTGTGCTGTAGGAGCGCAGAACACAGATGGCCCTCTGTCAGCCTTCTGTTCTGGGCAAACAGGGTTTAAAAGTGGTTCTCCTCCTTAACGCTGAGAACAGAGATGCGACACAACTGAGGAGTTCTCCTGTGGAGAAAAGGCCATGCAGATTTGTACTTTGCCAGTAAACATCTGACCAGGACCCCCTGGGACCTGCACTTTCTTTCCCAAAAGGGATGAGGTGATCCCTCACTATGTGGCTGGTGAGAACCTACTTGCTGCCTACACTGCCTGTGTGCGTGTCTGCAGCAGGGCAGCCAGTGTCCCCGTGGAAACAAGACACTGGAGGCTGAGACTTGTGATCCTCAGGTGCTATTGGAAGCTTGCTCTACTTGGGAGCTTTGGTTTCCTCATCTTGAAAACACAGTAGTAATATACGACCTGCAAGGGTGTCACTATCATAGCAGAGATCTTGGAGGTCCCTGGAAAAGAAGTGTTGGAGAAATGCAACCTATTAAAAATGCAGTTTTCTCCTTGCCAATTCTATTCTGCTTCAAGGAAAGGGGTTTTTGCAGCAACAGCTGGGATGAGCTGGTTTTGACAAGTCAGAGTATGCAGGTTTTGATGGAAGATTTAAGTGAAACATAACTAAAAGACTACAATGGTGTACAGTGCTTTTGCCTTCTGTGCCCAAGTGCTTCACCTTCCCTTGAAACAACCAAGGCAGTGGGCACTGAAGTTTCAAAAGTCCATACTGAACTTCAGCAAGGTACCAGCAAATCCAGAACAGCACATTTACTTAGACAAGTTCTCCAGCATATTGTCCCAATAGGCTTCTTGCTGGACAGCCTGGAACTGAGCCAGCCATGTCCTAGCTGGCCATCTCAGCTCTTTGTAGTTTTCAGGTAGTGAACTTATTACAAGGCAGATTCTCATGGCTACTTGCCACTTTCTAGAATCTTTTAGCTGCTAAAAATTCTTCTGCTTTTATTTTAATTTTACACTGAGGGTGGGACTTTTCTCCAAGGGTGACTCCCACACACCTCCATGGGAGCTGCACAAAGCCACCCAGGGCCATCTGAAAGGCCATTGTTCCCTGCTCCAAGTGTAGGTCTTTGTCACAGCCAAGAGCCTAGTTCCAATACAGCATTTAAAATAAAAAATTGTGCCCAATAATTATGGGGCTTGAAACAAAGCCAAGATCTTGGGTGGACGCAGGCAAATAGCAACAAAGTGTTTTTTAAGGGGACAAGGTTTTTGGTTTGAAAATGTTTTTCTTGGAATTTGTCTGACTCACCAGTCCAGGGACCAAAATACAATTAGACAAGAGCCCGCAATGTGAATATGACTCTCTGACTGCCCTGATGGGCTGGGGCAAGCTGCATGTGTAGATTTTCCCTGCAGTGCTTTGGGGAATGCTGCCCAGTGTGAGGGCTCAGGTGGGCTCTGCCTCATGGAGCAGGGGAAGAGAGCTGGGAGGAGAGGCTGGGAGCACTACACCCGTCCCAATGTGCTGTGAAACCTACACTGGACACACCAGTTGGTTTGCAGGGCTCTGCTGGCAAGTGCTGGCGTGTGCTTCAGCCTGCTCACGTGCATGGAGGAAAGCATCAGGAAGGTTCTCCTGATTTTATAGCATCAGATCACATCTGGGGCCACAACTTCTTCCCGTGGAGTTAAGGCGGAAGAAAGAGGAGATTTTGCCAATGTGTTAACTTTTTAATTAAATCTAAATGCCTTAATTAAAGCAAGGAGGGCTTAATTAAGGACTTAGCTAAAATTTAATACTTTAATGGGACTAAAGACTTTAATTTATCACTGGGCTGAAAAAGAAAAAAAAGCACAAGGGTTCACTCAGATGCACATACGTGCACCAGCCAATTATGAAAGAATCCCGGGGTGTCAGGTTCGTCAGTTAGAGCACTGTGCACAAGGGGAAATCTGTGGTTGTTCACATTTCCATGTCACCTGCCTAAAGCATAAGCATAACTTGAGATCATCGCATTAAAAGATACGTGGTACCTTTGTCTCTTTTCTAAGCTGATGAAGCCCTGCTCCTGGGCTGTCCAACTCATGCTGCAGCATCAGCCCAGGGATGAGCCTGGTGGGGCTCTGGTGCACATACAAATGCCCAGGCTCTGAGCCCATGAGCTGCTGTTCCAGGGCAGTGTGTGACTGAAGGTGCCCCATCGCTGGCAGATGGCCCACAGATCCAAGGCTGGACAGTCCTGCCCGATGTTATTGCAGCAACTGCAGTGCTGCAAGGCATCTGGCTGGCTTTTAAAGGCCAAGTTTTCATGGAGCTCAGTGCTCAGCACCTCCCCTCTTCCTTGGATGGGATGTTTGTCCACGTCTTGGTATTTCTTGTGCCTAGGAAATATGAATCCAAGCCACTGCATCTCACTTGTAGCTTTTCAAGTGTGATAGCATTACACAGTGATGTTTGTACCACAAATAAATGAGCTTTCAGGCACTTCTGAAAGAGTCCCCATATGCATTGGTCTTTCAGAGACATCATTTCCAACCAGGTGACTTTTCAAAGCTCATAATCCAGTGCATGAACTAATACACTTACGTAGAGGAATCAGGACTATTGACAAGCACAGAAAACCTACCCTTTTGCATTTCCTTACATTGTGGTTTTGCCCTGCAGCATTTTCTGCAACCGATCTTGAAAATTTTCTGAAAGGTCAATAGGTATCACTGAGATTTTAGCGGTGGAGAAGCTGAGGTATGAATGGGGTAGTAAATGACTAATCCACGATCAGACAGTGACCTCACAGATATTTTGAAGATACTTCCCCATCAGGCAGTGTGCAGCTGTACTCCTTTGAAGGGGATTGGAGCTTAAAAACAGCCTTAGGTTCAGAAAACTCAGCCCTTCTCCTGGGTGTAACATGATACTACGTGGGGCTTGGCATTTTGGTCAGACTGTCATTTCTTCAAACAGAAATCTGCCCAGCCTCTGGAGAAAGGACACATATGTTTCCTATAACAAGACTGTACATTATTTTTTATACACATAGGAAGACTATAATATCTGAGAAGACTCATTACTTGCTAACCATTCATATCTGCAATTCTCTGTGGAGTCACACAGGCCTAATAAGTTAACTACATCAGACACATGGAGAGCTAAAGCTTCATCTCTGTCCAAGGACCACAGAGCGCAGCGCGGCAGGACCGGTGGGTCAGGACATCAAGACCCCTCTCTGTTTCTCTGCCCTCCCTAGGCAGGAGCAGAGCAGTCCCCCAGGAACCTCAGCAACACTTTCAGCAGTTATTCACTGCCAGAGGTGAGAGCACAGCTGGGAGCAGTGGTACAGGGCACAAGGGTGCAAACAGCCCAGACACATCCCCTGTGCTGGTTTGCTACAGGGACACAACACCCAGGAACCTTTGGGAGTTCTGGGTGACTTTGCCACCCCCGGGATGTGCATATCCATGTGCAAAGTAGAGAGTGTTTGGAGGGTGCAAACATCAAATGCTCCCCAAAACCCTATTAAGCAATTCCTCCCATAAATCAAGAAGCTGTGGTGGGTTCTGCCTGCTTGCACCCCTCACTGGGATGTGAGGGGAACCGCTCTCCTAGCATGCCTCACTTGCTGAGTCTGTGTGCTCAGCCTGTGGAGGCAGCCTGGGGATGAGGGGCTGGGGACTTGCTCCCTGCATTAGCAGTAATTATTCCACTTTGATTCTTGCTCATCTCTGGCCCACAAAATCAAGGCCATACTCTGGAGTGTGTGTGTGGGGTGAGGAGATGGAATCTGGGCCCAAACCGCCTTAACTGGTTCCACAGAGCTGCTGCTTTCCGCAACGAGCAAGCCAGAACAATGTCATCTCAATACTCTGTGCTAATCTGGGGGAAACTGAGCGTGACCAACTTCACGCATGACAGCCTGGAAACCAAGCATGGGAGGTCAGCACCACCCTCACTTGGAGCTCCCTCGCAGCCACCGTGGAGAGATGAGGCACATGGAGAGCTGTGCTTCGTCCCAGCGCTCCGTCACTCTCAGCATCCACTGCCACAGAGCTTGGCCATTGTGCTGAGACCCCAGCACGCACACTGACAGCCTGGCAGGGATTCCAGGGTCTCAGCTACCCACCAACAGGACAGGCTGGTGCACGTTTCAGGCATGCTGTCATTAACAAATGAGGCACAGCGCTTGATTAATTCCACAGGTTTCTTCCATTAGGAGCCACTACATCATTGCTACGCGAGAGCCTTCCTCCCCTCAGCGCTGACCTTCCTCCCACAGCTCGCCCATTTCCCTCGGCTGTGGAAGTTATTACAGACTGGTTATTTGAAAGACCTGGAAACCGGGGCAGCCGCTGCTTCCTTTCATCTCCAGCTCTGCTGCTCCTCACTCCTTGGCAGTTTGGAAGGATGGTGGAAGTAATTAATGGCTGGGGAGTGAAGGAGGAGGTGCTCCTAAGAGGGGAGTCAAAAATTCCTCTTGACAATGACCACATGTCTGAGGCTGGGCTACTAGTTCACCCGACAGCAATAAGGGCCTAATAGTTATTAGTCACCACCACAGACACGCTCCATGCACTTCTCCATGCTCTTTTTTTCCCATGATGAAGGCCGAAAATAAAACAGCATCAACCACCCTGATGCTTTCAACAAACTTTTGTCATCTTGCAGGAAAAGACTGGGGAACTGATGGTTCAGAGAGCTTTGTCAACATCCCTGACCAGAGGCAGGAAAGGATCTTGAAGCAGAGAAGTATAGGAGACTAAAAAAGATTTTAAAACTTCTACTAAAATCCACCAGGAAATGAGACAGCTGGGAAGGGACAGAGAATACCCACTGGGAGTTCAGGCTGATCGATATGGAAAGCTTGTGTGACCTGATTTCACGTGACCTGCAGCTCTCAGTCTACTCTTCCTGTCAGAGACTCTCTGTCTCTCTTCCTCAGCAGTCTCTCCCATACCTCCCTGCCTTTAATTTCTCTCTGCACCTGACACTGGGTTATCTAAGGCCTTATATTCAAAGGACTTTGTTCCTGCGGTGCAAGATACACGCATGACAATGCAATGATCATACCCTGGCCCAAAACTGAGCAGAGAATTTGGCTCTGTAGGGTCGTGTTTAGGGCAGCAGAGCGCACAGGTTAGACCCCAGCCCCTGCCTCCCAGCCCCACGCCTGCCCACGGTGAGGTGCTGAGGTCAGGAAGCCTGTGTGCTGCTCTCCCTGCTGACTTTCCCACCCGCTCACACATGATAATATCTGAGGTTTTGGCTCAGAGTCACCTGCAATTAGAACAAAACTGGCAACTTTCTGAGGTTAAACTCCAGATAAAATTGGTTGTGAATAAAAAAATAAAAGAGAATGAGTGCTATAAAGTGGAAATTATATATCTGAGAGCTGATCAGGATCTAGAAGAGCAGTGCAGGAATGCTAATGCTCCACCATGGAGGATTGAATATTGCATTTTGGACTGAGTGCAAAACCCAAACATTTTGAAACACAGGCAGAAAGGGAGTGCAGCTCTGGATCTTGGCAGCCCTCTGCTTGCCAAACTGTCCTGCAACCACAAGTCCTCAGAGGAACCCTTAGGCTCTGAGCCTGTCCTAGACCTACTGACTGAGGCACAGCCCTGGCATCTGAGCTGTGCCCAGGTGTGCTGGCAAGGAGCAGGTGGGCTCCCTGGCAGGGCTCTGCAGAGGCCCCTGCCTAGAACTGCCAGCCTCCCTTGTCATGGAGCCACTTCCCTGCGTCAGCTGGATTTTGGGAGCCTTCTGGAGCAGAGGCTGCCACTTTGCTTTCCTGAGAACTCTTCAGTTCTTCTATTTTATAACCCAACACCCTGCATCACCTATCACCCCTTACCTCTGCCAGACAAATTAATCCTGCCATTCCCATTTTTCAACAGGAAAACAGGGGCATAACAAATCACAGCAGTCAGCCCAGGGCCAGACAGAAGATCTAACCTATTGAATACAGGTCACGCAGTTCTTTAACCAGGGTCTTAATTGCAGGATCATCAATTCCTCCATCCACAGCTGTCCAAGGCAGACATTTTTCCCAGAAAAAAAGGTAAAAGACTCATCAGGCCCAGCTGCCTTTCGTAAGTGTCATTGCCAAGCTTTTCTGCCCCATTTAAGAGGGTTCAGGCATGGTTTATAAAACATCAGATGGAGAGCTCTGAGATAAAGCCCTTTCTTTCTGTAATGCTCAGTACAGTACGTGATTTGGCTGCAGAGGAAAAGCATTGCTATTTGGAAAAGAGTTCTCCTCTCTGCCTGACCCAGGCATCAGTCATTATAAGTAATTGTTGTATCACTGAGAGAAGAGCAGATCATTTCACTGGTGGAGTGGCCATGCTGCTGTCTGAGGAAAACTGCGCTCTCCAAGGAAAGCCGCAACAGGCTTGATTGGCGCCCGACTGCCATGCAGAAGTTAAACCAGATGAGCTGTGTCAGCCCAGTGGAAGGCAAATGCATGGTAGCTGCTCCAAGAGCCTCTCTGCCCCTAGATTTGTCACTGACTGCATTGTTATCTGCAAGGGGGCAGAATCTAATCAGAAACACATTTTTGAGTGAAGGACTGACCTCTGCAGAATCACCAGGAATTTCTGAGGCAGTACAGCTGTGCAAGTGCCTTCCCATCTCTGCAAGGCTGTCGTGCCCACTTTCATTTCAGTGCTCCAAGCTCTCATGTGGTGCTAAGCAGCATTTCTTTCCATCTTAAACCCATGCACTGTGTTTGAAATACAGCTGTGAAGCACTGAGATGTTTCAGAAGATGGCAGTGTGTCAAGAGAGAATCAGCTAAAAGAATCAAAGACTCCAATAGGAACCCTTCCCTATCCCAGCATTTCACCTTGGTCTTTATACACAGTGTTCAATACCGTGTGTTTGGCCACTCGGTGCTTATCTTTCAGAAAAGCACTTCCTCTTGATGTGAAGAAGCAAGAAACACAAAAATGTACATATAGCCTTCTTCTAATGATTAATTATTCTCACTGGTAAAAAGGGGAAAAAAATGTGCCCAATATTACAATTATTTGGCTTCAGCTTTTAGCCAATTTCTTGTTCTGCCTTTCCACTCTGGATTAAACAGCCTTTGGTTCACGGTATTTTTCTTCTGAAATGTTGCTCATCAACTGCAGCCAAGTCACCTCTCAGACTTTTTTTTTTATAAGTCTGATGGACTGAGCTGTTTAAATATTTCACACTGTTCAGCTTGAAAAATTGATTGTGATTTTCCTTGTACCCCGCTCTTCCCCCACCTCCATTTTAAGTGTGGAGCTAAGCCCAAATATGGGGTATAGAGCAGGTCCTAGCACCAGTCCCACCAGTGTAACCCAGTGCCAGAATCCCCTCCTTACTGGTCCATGTTCATCCCTTTCCAGAGAGGAACCCTAGGGCCATCCCAGGACACAGTTCCCACTCCAAAATTATGCTTATGGAGGCAAAAACTCTCTTTGGGGTCAGGTATACACAAGTTCTGGAGACTTTGTGCTTGGTCTCCAATGGGAGCAATAGAGGATATTCTACAGGAGCTACTAAGAGCCTCAAAACGTAATTAATTTCCTGCAGAGCATTTTATTAATACCCCTTTAACAGCCACATTCTCAGAAAGCATGAATCAGTAATTCTAATTAACACATCCATTTTCCAGTGAATTGAGGTCACTATGGGACTGGGGAGCAGAGGAGCTAAACTTTTCTTCTTATTTTGCAAGTAGGGGCAGGCCTCACAATTCTCGTGCACACATAAATCCCGTAAGTGCCTTATGCACCTTGTACATGCGATTAAGACCTTTTCAAGGTGAGAAGTTGTAGCCACAATTATATGGTTGAAAAGCTGAGTCTTCACCTGGCATTGGGACAACTTATTCACAAATTCCCACTTTTGACAGCTGGCACTCTGCTAAAATGCAAGTGAAATATTTTCAAAAGCACTCCCAAAACTTAAATATTCCATTTTAATATTCAGAATAAGAAACAGCCCTTCCAAAACACTTGGCACCTAGCAGTGCCCTTTGAAAAATCACCATAGTCACGTCTATGCTTATTTTATAACATCTGGCAACTTTCTGTCATGCCCGACTGCTGGGTAACAACCCTTGTGACTTTTTTGGCAGCTATCACAACATTTCTATCCCAAGGCTCTGCTGCTGGATTGAAGACCCTGAACAGCAGAGCACCTTACTGCTTTTCACGGTTACTGGGAAACACCTAAAAATACAAAACGAACATATCCTAAAGGCTCAGATGCCAAAAGGAAGATTATATTTTTAAACTCTTAATTTTTTTCTCCTGCTGTGCACATTTTGATCACTGAGGGTTTTGCAATTATGCAAATGGATGAAGAGCCCTGGGAAGCTGTGGCTGAGCTGGAGTACAGACTGATACCTGTAATAAAATCCCGTGACAACTTAGGAGTGCCACTGCAGGCAAATACCCCTTTCCAAGATAAAGAGCAATACGCTATTGCAATAAGCTGGGTTCTTCTCATTCTTTCGCCTCCCTGATGTTTGGCACGAGTCCAAATCCTCTCTGTTTTCCACCCACCCATCATACATATTCTGCTAAATATCCTGTCCTCTTGTCGTTTTGGCAAAAAATAAACTATGCACGAGAAAGAATTATGCCTGTGAGGCTCTCATAAAAAAATTCCTGTGAACGATAAATCAAAACAAAATAATAATTATCACCAGCCACGGGACCACATTTATGCTTCTCATATTTTCCTCTTACTTTTCATAGGTTATCATGTCTACACAAGAGCAAGAGCCAGATTTTCTAAAAGATACTGATCCACCAGTAATCTCCAAGTCTGAAACTGAAGCTCACCTTGTCTATAAGAGAATTCTCTATGTTATTTACAGAGAGGTTTAAAATTTTCTCTTGGAATTATAAATGATGCATTTCTGTCCTGGAAACAAGATGCCTTGTTTTTTCCTGTGGCTGCATAAATCTTCCACAGTCCTTGTGCTACCTTCTGACTTGCATTTAATAAATAATGAGTACTTATAAAGTGATTTTTCTTCTTAAGACTCTCAAAGGCATTGAGTACCCACAAATTTGTAGATGGGCGATCAGAGGCACAAAGGACCTGCCCAAATTCACAGTATGGCTGCGTGGAGGCATCAGCCTGGCCATGCCTGACCTCACCCAGCAGGTGTGTGGCCCTCACTGAGCAGCACAGGCACAAAAAGTCTGGATCAGGCTCTGGGGCATTTTCCCCTGGGATCATTGAGCACAGGAAGCATCCACCCCTGCAGGAACAGTGCCCAACTCAGAGGTATTCTCCAGCCATGCTGGGGTCAGGGAAGGTAAGTAGGGCTGAGATGGGAGTTTCCCACTCCTGCAGAGAGGGCTTGGCTGTATGAAAAGGGAGGGGCCAGTGAGACCTTCTCTGGCCACGTGCTGCCCAGTTTTTGGATGCTGGGCTTCAGTGAGACAAGGACCAACTGGACAGAGTTGGAAGACTTAGAAGGAAAGATTCACTACAGAAATCTTGAAGAAATCAGCAAGGTTCAGACTAGAAAAGAGAAGCAAAAGCAATACTCTACTGGTTTTCCCAGCTTAGCAAAGTACTAAAGGCTTCAGTAACATGAAATGTGGAGCTGTGGCAATCAGCACCAAGAGTTAAGGTGGAACCTCACCTTTCCTTCCCCAGCAGCCTTGGAGCTTCAACAGAGCCAAATCCTCCAAAAAGCCCAAGAGCAGATGTAATTTATGTATGAAAACCCCACCAAAATCAATGTCTGTGGAACTTTCTCTAACACCTCACAGGAGCCCAGACAACTATCCAGCCTTTGAGTCAGCACCTGTCAGCTTATTCCCGCTCCAACAGGCATCAGGAGTTGAGCCTTGGTGTACTCTTAAAACAGCAATTAGGCTTATTAGAGAGCAATTAATACTTTTACTTATCAGCCAAGTTCAGAAGATTTTTTTTTAATTAGTTTGAAAATACATTCCCCTACAGGAAAAATACCATTTGCTGGATTGCAGCATTCCTGGAACTTAACTACACCTTTTGCTGTGTAAAAGCCAAATAATAAAACCCCACATGTAATTCCTAACCAAATCCTCTGAGAAGGGGCATTGAAATACTTTTTTTTTAATGAGCTCTTACTGTCAGGATTAAGTAGGAAATTATGGCAATGCTTTTATGTTAATACCTCAACTTCAGTGTCAATACATTAGCTGTGCCAGTGTCAAACAAAACCCTGAGTGCACAGTGAAGTGATGTGGAAAGGTGCAAGCCCAGCCAGATGCACCCCAGTGTGAGCAGCTACCTCAGGCGCTGCACAGGAGGAACCTCACTCCCCACACAAGCCAAAGTAATTAATGTGTAGCCACACAGTCAACAAAAGACAATTCAAGGCATTGGAGATTTACAGAGAGAAACAACTCAGATCTAAGGTGTGGCTGGGATCATCTGGCGAGTTTGCCTTATGAAATGGAGCGTGGTACAAGCACTGGAGAACACAGAGACACAGACTGTAAATTGATGTTCAGAACAGACCAGCACCTCCAGTGCCATCTTCGGTGAGCTAAGCACTGCAGAAAAGCTAGTAAACCCTGAGATTTATCAGGCTAATGCAACCAGATCCCATCCAAATCCAAGGTGGCTTACCTCTCACCACTTTCAGTATCCCTGGAGTATGTTCTCCAACCCATCCAGTCTGCAGCTATCACAGTTTGGTCCCTCTGTCAGACACTAAAATCTTACTTATACTCAGTGTCCACTGAGGTGAAGTACAGAGGAGAAAACGAAGCCCTCCGAAAGCACTCCTGGAGGATGGCTAACCTTGCACAGGGTGAACTGCTACAAGAGAAGGAGCTGCAGAAGGTAATGTGCTACTTAGTTCTGGGATGGCCTGAAGGTTTTAGCATGCACTAGATTTTTGATGATGTAATGTTTGGGAGGAAGGAAGCAAAAGGATGACATATTAGCAATGGACTTTCTAGCCATGAACAGCTTCCTCTTACAGAAACCTGTTCTGAGTAAGTCTAGGACACTCCTGCCTTGCTTCCTGACCATGTACCTGGCTTTGCCAAGGTCTCTGGAGAGCTTGTTCTCTGCCTCCCTGCTCTCTCTGCTGCCAGTAACTCATCCCCAATGTGGAAGAAACTTCATAAATGGAATTTCTATATGCTCTGGTTCCTTAAATTTTCCACATAGGTTTGGGCTAAATACTGTTTTTATGAGTTGACCCAAACACTTCAAAGATAGGAAAAGCAAACACTGAGATGGGATAAACTTTCCTGGCTGCTCACAGAAACAAATGAGCTGCAGATTTGGAGCCTCTTTTCCGTTAACGGCTTTGTAGATCAGTGTGGATGAGAAAAAGGGTGTCTACAAAAATGTACATTGCTAATGTGGGGCCCACCAATGGTCCATATAACTATCTCATGAAATATCCTAAACATCTTCCCCATGGAGGTTTTTGCATCTAAAAAGGGAAGATAATGCTGCTATAACAAGCAGGGTTGTGGTTTTTAAAAAAAAGCCATAATATTCTTCCCTTTAAGAAGACCAGGAATACAATGCAAAATAGGGCAAACACAGGAATAATAAATAGATGTAGCCTGTGAAAACAAACCCCCTGCGTGTTGTGGAGAAGAGGCAGTGGGACAGAGTTGGGATCCAAATGTTATCACTGGAGATAATCTGATACCATTTGGCATGGGGTGTTTCTGCAGGACAGAGTGAGCAGGGTGTGCTGGGTCAAAATATGTTTGGAGGGTCAGCGACTTTGAGACCAGGCTGACATCTTATGTCACTTGGGCCAAAGAGCTTGTCCTGTGAGTTCTCCACCCAGCCATCCCTGGCAGGGCGTTAGGGGGAAGACTGTGAAGCACTTGTACCTGGTAAGCCTATTAGTTTTATTTTCATAACTACAGTCTCCCAAATATAAAAGCCAAACAAGCACATCACAGGCCTGGCAACATGAGCCACAATTTTGGAATGTGACTGACTGCATGGTAATGTTGAGGGCAAACTTCTAAACCCTCCCCACCCTTCCCTGAGAAATACAAAGACAGGGGATATTAAATAATATCTTCATTTTAGTAATTTGGTTGCTGTTTTTACAACGCTTTGAATGTACATGGTGCCACAGCACAGAAATGCTAAGTACTGGGTTATTTAGCTGCAAAGCCAGTGATAATCCCTCATTATGAAGTAATAATTAATCATCATCATTTTATTCAAGAGTTCCTCACCCCTACCCCCACCCAAGCCCTACAGGCACTGACCAAACTCTCTCCTGGAGCACGTCCGGACAGGACAGGTTGGGTATGGATGCAGAGTTCAGGTATGAACTTTCCCAAAGTTCAGGGCTGTGCCTACCTCTGTGTCTCACCCAGCCTGGTGGAGGGACAACGCTTCGTAATCTCCAGCTGAGGATCAAAGCTGCAGATCCACCCAGCCCAACCATTCCCAGCATTCTTACTAGTCCAGAGTGAGAAATTGAGACATTCAAAGGGTAACTGAGGACTTGAGGAGATTGCATCTAAAGGAGCTCTCTCCTTCCATGAGGAACAGAGCTCCTGACTCAGCCATCTCTGTTGTATGTGTAAAGCTGTGGCAGATCCAGGCCTCCCTTCCTGGGGGCAAGGAATCTCCTGTTCTTAGTGCCTGAGGAAGGTGAAGAGCACCTGGGAGGCTCTTTGGTTTCAGAGCTGTCCATGTTAAAAGCAATTTGGCATTTAGAATATCACAAAATAGTACAAAAACACAGTCATGGCTGATGCAGAAAGAAGAGAGAACAGAGTCTAGACATGGGAGAAGCCAGAGAGGGCACGCTACAGCAACGCTGGGACCTTGAACTGGTCCCCAGCCACTTCCACCAGCCATAAAGCACCAGAGCACTTAAAGCCTGGGCAGGCACTCATGAAATGAAGAGGCAACAGACAGGGCTTAGTCATCCAAGAGAGAGATGCAGGTGTGTCCGCCTGCCTGGGACCCTGAGCTCTGCCCAGCAGTCTGCAGTGCACTCAGTAAATGTCTCCTGTGAGTGGAGATCTCTTCCCTCCCCAACCCACCCCTTAAAAGACCCACAGTTCTCACCAGACATGGAAATGTATTTCTTGTGGGAGCTGCTCTGCTTTGTACAAGATGTGGTTTCAGAGCAGATGTAGATGTATGTAGATGTTCATGTACCAGCTGAGTGGAGATGTGTATTCCTAGAGGAGTTTGAAGATTTGTGTCCTAAATTGTCGTTAACTTGCACAACACAACCTCCACAGCATTACAGACATCGCTGCAGCCAGCAGGTCTCCCACCAGCCTTGGTTGTCCTGGAAAACCACCTCTCAGCCTTTTTCCAAAACTTTACCAAAGAGATTTCTGCAGCTGCTCCTATCTACTTTAAAGCTTTAATAAAACTAAAGTGAAAAACATTGTGAGATGGTTCGTATTCCATCATGCTATCTGTAGAGAATATAAAATTAATGCCCTAAATACCAAAATCAAGGACAATCTTAGGGTGAGCGAAGTTATTTCTGACTGCCAAACATGAACAAAGTTTCTTGTGCATCCTCCCAGATAGGTAAAACTCCCTGAAGCTGCTACTTTAGCAATTTGTCATTAAACTGATCAGCAAAAGGAATGGCTGGGTGGGGATGACTGCTATGAAGCGTCATTTAGACACAACACTACTGTTAATCCTTTGGTATGAAAAGAGCATGCTTTAAGATTTGATTTTCTTAGTTAAGCTTTTCTTTTGTAACTGTGCTTCCAACTTTTTAATCAAACAACTGAACTCTTCTTGATGCAAATTAAATATATTCTAATTTTAGGTTAGCTCAGTGTTTAAGGTGGAAGCACTCCCCTTTCCTGAAGGTAGCAAACCTAAATAAATCAGCATTGCTGGCATGCCCCTTTGCAGCTGAGCTGGGGGTGGGGTGAGCACTGGTGTCAGGCAGCACCAGGTAAAGGGAGACTCACACCCCTTAGCACATGTCACATGGCACTTTCTGGCATGGGTAACAGCAGAGCAACAAACTTCTCTAGCAATGTATCCCTTATCAGCACTTCTGCTTCCATGAAACATTACAGTGAGTTTTCCATGATACTGTGAGAGAAAATGCTAACAAAAATCTGTGCAGGATGCATTAAATAGCCTGAAACCACTTCAAAGGCAGAATACAAAAAGAACTTTTAAGAAGGAGGGATTTGGGGAGTTTTGGAAGTATTCTGGAAGGATGTATTCTTGTGCTTTTAGTTCAACAAGCTGTTCACTATTCTTTTCCAATAGCCTAGAAGAAAATGTAATACCAACATTAGAAAAAATTCCATAAAACACTGGCAGCAAGTCGGATTAGTTTTTCACTCTTGCAGGAGAAAGCATCCTGAAAGTCAGGTTATTTAAGCTCCAAGTAGTTCAATTAATATGAGAAATAAGACATTCATGTCTAATTGTAAGTGATATTCACAACTGGAACTGGGGTGGCTTCTCCATCACTCACACTCTTAAAATATAGAAGAAAAGATCTTCCTGCAGCAGAGCAGGTAAGCTGTTATATTTCCATAGATATTGTTGGATATCTTGCCAGAGCTGAAGACCTTCAGTCTGCAGTTACAAAGCAGGTCTGTTCTGCCCCTAAAATCTCTCTAATTAAATTAGACCAGGGTCAAAGCTTGTTAAGAGTTACACTGGATTTAATCCAGAGCAAATCCATGAACCTGTTCAATCTGCAGTAGATTTACACTGGCATAAGTAAGAATATACTTTTGAACCCTCATATTTAGATTTTGACTTTCTCATAGGAAAACAGAAATACCTGAAACAGTCAGTTTAGGGAACTGGTTCCTACGTATTAGTAAGATGCTTTCCTGCTGGGGCTCTTGCTCTGTCTTTCTCTTTGCTCTTCAATAGGTTTTCTTTCAAATCAGGTTGTTTGCCTCTTGGCCATGGATATTTCTGCAAAGAATGACTTTCAGATGGACTGACAGTTCCAAAGTACTTGGAGAGACAAGTCCGACCACACTGTTCTGTAGCCGTGACACACTATCAGATATTGGCCCAGAGTGAAGGTTTTTCTGCTGAAAAAGGAGTTAGAAATGGATTCTTTTACTTATGTCACAGCTTCTTGACAGTAAAGATGAAATGGGGTGTGGATGGACATTGGGGAAGAATGGCTTTACCATAAAGCTTCTCTTCAGCCAAGACTAGCAGTGTGAAAAGCAAAGTTTCTGAAGCACACAGCCCTGATTTCATCCTACTATGGCAGCAAAACTGGCTCCAGGTTTGACAGCCCAAAGGGCAAGAGACGAGATGGCACAAACCAACTGCAGGAGCTGAACCAAGACTCACCCACTGGGGCCCGACTTTGCTCTTGCTTACATCAGTACAAACTCTACATGGCAATGGAATCGCATCATTTTAAGGAAGAAATGAAGCACAATTTTTAATTTTTTGAGAGATTAGTTGCACTTAGAAGTGTTTTAGAGATTTCCCTCTTTGTTACAACATTTTATTTTGAAAGATTATGGTCATGTTATGCCAAGATCAGTAATGAACTTCGGTGCTTCCTATGGCATAATGAAACACTAATCCCAGCATTCTGCCCTTGCATACCCTCTGAGTGAACAGCCGCCCTCCAAAGTTCTCTGGTGATTACACCATGCCATTGGCATCTCCCCTTTTAAAACACACTTGAGAAAATAAAAATTATGCTATAAGCTTCTTCCCATCAGAAACCTCAGGGATCTTAAGCTGCAGGAAGGAAAAAAAAGCCTTCCCTAGTGCCTGACAGCAAGTTGCATTCTTTGCCGAACGGGAGGTCAAGAGGTGACCTTGCCCCTGCCCGACTTCCTGATCCTCCCTGGCTGCCCGCGCCGTGCCGGGGAGCCCTGGGCTCTCCGGGCTTCCTCGCAGCACAGCCCGGCACCAAAACCGCCTGACAAGGCTGGAGGGAAAAGGAAGCTGCTCCTATTCCCACAGCCTGTTGTTTGTTTTTAATGGTAAATGGCAACTCCATCACTGCATCCCACAGGTCCCAAGGAGGGACGCGGGGGGCGCAGGACTGTGGGTGGGTGAGTTGCACAGGTGCCACCACAGCTGGGACCCTGCGGGGGTTCAGACAACACTGCAATGGGCAGCCAGTGCTGGGAGGGATGGGATGTCAGCCTCAAGACCCACCTCAAGGCTGTTGGGCTTGGTACCAGATTTTTTATTTTCTTTTCCTTTAAAAAGGCAAAGACACATGGTATGTGTCATCTTAAAAAAGAGGTGACACATGGAGTTACGTACCACCAGGGCTCACTTTTGGCTTATTAACTAATTAAGTTACTGGAAATTCTTGGATAAGAAGTGTAAAGCATCCTCATGACAAAAAACAAAAAAAAAAATTAGTAAGTCATGAAAGATAGAATGAATCAGAGGATCCATGTGAATTTGAAAATCGGAGGACTCATCAAAAGAGATGCCTTTGCAGAAATAATCTCAATGGGAAAGTCACTGAAAAGGCTGCAAAAAAGGTCCAATTTAATTCCTAGTTCAAGAAGGCATCCTTACCCAATAAAGAAGCCTAAATACTTGCATAAAAAAGTTAAGCATGTACTTCAATGATCTTCTGACTCACAAATCATACTTCATTCATAGGAAAAAAGTATTTTCAATTACATTTCACTTCAGGGCTAGAGACAGAGAGCACCTTCGCTCATAGGATTGTCACTGTCTTGAGTTTTTGTTTGGGCCTGAACTGAGAACTATTGCCAGATGGGATACTGCAAGGCCTTCAGGAATGGCAGCTCTCTGGAAGAAGGTAGAGTACCAAAGCACATCCTTTGCACAAGGCACAAATCTAAGCTCTTTTTTCTAGTTGCAAACATGCCACAGAGTAGAGATAATCAATGCCCTCTCACAGTTTGTGTTACAAAGGCCCTCATGGACATCTGGGTCCTTTGGCAAAAGAGTTGTAGCAACACAGGAAGAGTCAAACTCCATCACAAATGTTTTTCTCTGAGCAACCAGGAGCACTGACCGTTCCTTTTGCTTCGAGGAAGCGTCTGTGAGGGCATGCAAGGGAGACATACAGGAAGCTCAACACCAGATCCAACTTGTCTTTCTCATGTTAATCACTTGTCTGTCATAACACAACAGGTAGATCTCATTGTACAAGCAGGCACTTGGAAGACAAAGGCAGCCACCCATATGTGAGGCTTAAAATGACTGGCAAGTGCAGAAAATTGTCCTACTTGAGACAATTATGTGCCATTCTGTGAGTTAGCTTGGGGTTCCCCCTTCTGAGGACCTGGCCTTCAGAGGTATTGCAAACATGCAGCATTTCTTTTGCAAAATCAAACATATTTTGCTAAACAAATTTGTGCTGGCTGTATCATCAATTCTTTGACCTTGAAATTCTTTAGTACTCTTTGGCATTATGGGAGCTAGTGTTTTTTGTATGGGTCTGTAGTAATACGGCTGTCTCACCTGACACAAGTTGTTGCAAGAACAGTATGTTGTTCCCAGGTAACTTCTGCAAATGAAACTCCAGGAGGAGTTTTGCACCAGAGGTTTCCAGCACACGGAGTGGTACGGAGGGCTGCAGCCTGCTCAATTTTCCAAATCATCACTTGTGTCCGCAAAAAAATAAGAAATGGTGAATATAATAACTAACACAGCCAGCTTCTTGCAAGGCTGCCTCCCTCTACTGCTCTCTGCAAAGCTTCATCTGCCCCAGGTCTGCCAAAGCTTTAGCTGATGCCACGCAGCAACAAGGCATGTACAGCTGCACTGCAAGAGAAGTCTGTGATGTGGCTGCATCCACAGTGGCACTGACTGGTGACCGTGTCCCACAGCAAAAGTTATTACACACTCGCTCTGTGTGCTGTGTGCTTGATGCTGCTCTACATGGCTATTGTACCCTGAGGATTTAAATTGTCAAGCAGAGAGTCTGCTCTCTATTTTCTTTGCCCTTGTTCTGTGTCTGCTTTACATACTGATGGAGGATTACCCTGGTCTTACCTGCTTGTCAGGCAGCTATTCCACTAAGTACTAACTGTATTGTTCTAAATCTCTCACATTTCTTGACTAAAATTCAATTTACTTTTTTTTTGTCACAAGAACCACATGTCTGATTGTCCTGGGCTCATTCTCTTTTTCTGGTTTTCCTTGTCTTTTCAAAATGAAAAGCTTGCAGAAAAGCTTTAACTGAGCTAATGGAAGGGGAGATTGTTTTTTTTAAGGCAGATGTGTGTCTAAGAGCATTTTGGCACAGTAGAAAGAAAAAAAATATAGTCAAAGCAAAGGCTTCAAAGAAAGTCAGTCTCTGCTGTCTTTATCCTGCATGTTATACAGCAGTTGGTGTTTTGCAACAGCATGGAGCACAATGACCACATGTAATCTCTTCTTTCTCTGTACATCTGTTACACACACACCCCTCACAGGTCTTTAGGTTCCCTTTGCCTAAGTCACAGGACAGGCCTTGGGTGCCCCAGCTCCTGGTAAATGTGGATGGGAAGAGACACAAAGAGCAATCAAGACACTTGTGGATCATGTGCCATACAAAAGGAATGGTTTGTTGATGGGGAGAGGTGGCAAGGAAAGAGGAAACCTGAGGCCAAGTTCTCAGCCAGGGTTGAAGCAGCAGTAGGTGGGCTGTGAAGTCGCTGGGGAAGGTGGGGAGGAAGGGCGCCCAGCCAGGGCTCAGCAGCACTGAGGGGCTGGAGGGCAGCACCCCTGCAGCCTGCGCCCCCCTGTGCAGCTGCCACTGCCAGCTCAGGGTTGCCGTGCTAAAGCCCTCGGTTTGGCGGGAAGGGGAAGGGGTGGTGTGGAGGCAACTGCCAGGGCAAAGGGGAGACGAATATTTCATTTGTTATGGGGCCTGAAATAGCTCTTAGCAGCCCTGAGTGTGAGAGTCACGTTGCGAGGTGGGGGGAGAAGTGGGTGTCAATTTGTCAGCAAAGCTGCCTCAGAGTTAGGCCGAAGATTTATGAGTGTCTAGATGGTCCTTCTGCAACCAAATACTGCTCAGGGTAGGTGAGCCTCACGCTCTGCCAGGATAACAGAGCTCGGACATGTTCACTCAGTCTGGCCTGGCTGGAGAGCACTGTTACCTGCACACTTCCAAGGCAGCAGCTACGGCCCTGGAGACCCAAGGCACCCTGGAGAGTCACTTCTCCCTGGATGTTCAGTTGCAGTTGGACATTTTAAGTGCATTTTAAAATGTCATCCAGAGCATTAAGGGACAGACCACAAACTGGTAATAGACCCAGGGCAGAGCCAAGACAAGAATTTGATCTGTGGACTTCACAGACACAATACAAAGGGCTCACACAGACAGAGCTGTGAGAGCTGCTGTCCACACTTCAGTTCATGCTGGGGTTTCAATATTAACCGTAATGTTGATTAATCCCCTTTGGTGTGTGTCCTAATGGAAGGAACAAGGCACCAACTCACAGGATAGAAGTCCTAGATTTTGGCCCTATATATTTCCAAATCAGAGAGACAAAAATGAAATGAACAAACAAACTCAGTGTTATTTGACCTCCTTATAAATCCTCACAGGTACCTGTGCCCCAGCCCAGCCTTCACAGGCACTCACTTGCTCACCTGTCCCACCCAGCTCCTCACTGCCCCAGGTGGAGCACAGCCCTGAAAGTCTACCTGGAGCATTGGGCAGCAGCATAGGAGTCTGGTTGTGCTCCTGCTCAGGCTGAAACTGGCTCAGGTTATCTGAACAGCTCTGAAGTCTGTGTGCATGAGATGTGTTATCATCCAGAGGAACACTGTACATGTCCACTTCAACTCTGCTGTGCTGCAGATGCAGTTCACTGAGAGCCTTTAATAAGCTTAGCTAAAACCAGATTGGTTTTAAGACATTTTAAACTGATTAAACTGGGCCATGTGACATGGTTATGGCTTCAGGTGGAGATGAGACCATAAATTATTATTTTGCCTCCTAACTCTATTCAAGAACCAAAACTTCCAGGTCTTGCTGCTTGCTGCTAAAGCAATTTCACTGCAATAAGTCTGGAATAAACCTGGAAATGCTTTGAAAACAAGAATTTATTTTTCAAGAGAAATACTCCTATTGGAGTTAAAATTCAAGGTGGCACTCAGACTTGAGGCTGGATTTCCCAGTCACAGCTTAAGCTATGTGGGATTAATAGAGCTGAAGTCAGTTGGAGGAAAGGCAGGAAACACTGCCTGGAGGCAGGGCATCCGTCCACCTTAGAAAAAAGGGGCACAGGCAGGGCCCTTTCAAGAATATTTCAGTAACTAGAAGCAGACAAATAATTTTATGATATTATTTTAGAAGAGTTTCTCAACCTGCTGCTCCCTCCCTGTAACACAACAGACTTCTGAAACACTGAAACTCTTCTTCTTAGCTCAGTCATTGCAGTCAGAAGAGGCCAGAGGTGATGGACTGTGTTCTTGGACACATCTCAGCACAGAGTGAAGGGTGTACCTTGGGATACCTCGTTCTAATTCACATCTCAAGATTTTCCTTTGCCCACGCTGACTACTAACCTGGGAGAGTATAACTTTCTCCTGAAAGCGCCTTTCTCTTCCACTACCTGGTGCTGAAGCAGAGGGTCAAACATGCTCATCCAGCAAACTAGAACGATGCAAACAGCATCCCACCCCCAGCAGAAACACCAGCATCATTATCTTTTAGGAACAACGGGCCCTCAGGCTGCAAAGAGGAGGGGGTGAGGAACCCACAGCTCTGCACAGCTCCCACTGCAAATTTACTGGCCTCCTGTCTCGTTTAACAGAGTGAGGCTGGGGGAGAGAAATACCACACATAAATTCGCACAATCAGTCATACAGGGGGAGAAAAAAAATCCTCAGTCGTCTCCAAGATTTACGAGCCCCCCTGAGCTACAGTACAGAAAAAACAAAGACACACACACATACACACAAAGAGCAAAGCGAAACGTGATCCCACTTGCAGCTTTTTTCCTTTATCATATTCCCTGACAGCAACCTGGGCCTGGGCTGTACAAAGAGGAATCACACAGAAGGTGTGGCTACAAACAGCAGAGTAACAGCCCCGATTAATAGTGTCCATGTTACACTTGCTTGGCACTTTTCCTTTTGGATGATCTTAAAGGACCACAGGAATCCTCCAGTGCCACTCTGACTTCAGTTAAACTGCAATAAACTGAGTCCTGGTATCCCAGTCAGTAGAGCTGCTGCAAACTCACCTGGCACAAGCTGGGACTGAGGTGTGTCCCATCATTGCCTACACCTTCCTGATTCCCTGGGATGTGCCCATATGGACACATGCTATTTGTACTTCTTATTTCACTTGCAGTCCTTCCATGACTTTCAGAAAAGCTTTAACAAGGAAGAGATCTGTGGACCCAGATCCTCAAGCATGTCTTCCTATTTTGAACAACACAGTGCACATAGAATTTAGGTACCTTTAAACTTTCTCAGTTTGGGCATTGAAAAATGAACGCACTAAACAACACCATTTTTCACAAAACCCCCTTGATTGTGGAATCTCCTCTCTCTCACAGAGACAGTAAGTGGTACATCGGTAAATGATACACTTAAAACAATCTAAATCAAGTGAACATGACATGAGCTTATCATCAATGATCAATCACACTGCTTGTTGCTACATTCCACCCAGCTCCTTACAATATTATATCATCCACATAGGCTGCACAGTGACAGGAACATTCCCCTCTTACATGTGTGTACAACACCTAACACACACCTCCAGCCTCAGTCCTGAGATCTGACCGCTAGGGTATGCTGCCTCTGCCCAAGTGCTGGTAGGAGTTAAGGGAAGGAACTTCTCCATGCAGATCAAAAAATTCAATTAGGATTTCCATGGCCTGGTCATTGTTCTTGAAGTCTCCAAGGCCTTAGTGAATGCCATATCCCTGAAGTTAGGGATACTTCAGCAAAAGACAGGGGAAAGAAGAGTAGCCAAACACCCCACAAGGTCTGTAGCAGATCTTTGGAACCGCAGAACCTGAATCTCCTGACCATCAACTGAGGGCTCTGATAAATGTACATTTACAGTGTTGATTTGTGGAAGATTACTGGGCTATGGACAGCTTCTAAACATCAGCAATGCTCAAAAGAAGCTCAGAATCAGATCTCAGTAGCCTATTTTAAAAGCTTCCTCTTAAAAGTTTACCTTTAACAAACTCCAGCTGAGGGCTGGCTGGATACAGTTCACCTAAGCATATAAGCAGAGATATGGTGCAAAGAAGCAGCCCAAAAGCAATGTTGTTTTCCCACCACTGGTCCTGACTCCAGCACAGAACCTATATTTTAACATCTATTTCCCCGGTAGGTGACAAGTAGTTTAAACTGAAACCTGCCCTACCACATAGACTGAATAGCCAGTCCTTTCCTCTGAGAAAGGGATCTGAGTATGAGCGTGTGGGAGCTGTGCAACAGCTTGGTCTGTAACAGATATTGCCTTAAACAGGACTTTGTCAGGGGGACAAAGCAGGCTGGAGGAGAACTAACACAGTGCCCCAGTGGCTGTGGGATGATGTATCTGTGCCTTACCATCACACCTGTTACGGAGCTCAAATGCACTTGGGAATAAAAGTCCAAACCTCACTCCAACTAGCTCTCATGCAATCCAAATCCTCCACTCCTACCTCCCAGAGCTTTTTTGCTGCACTTTCAGGGCAATTACATGCTAAATATCTGTCTGTCAATATGCTGGATCCCCTCAATTTGTATGACACGCTTTAATGCAGGCCTAGCCAAGCCTAATGGAATGACAGCTATGCCCTCCAACCATAGACCGAGTGCTGCTGGGAGAGCTTGCCTGGCTCTGAGAGGATCAGGGGAAGGGGAGGAGGACACAGGAAAAACAAAGGCCACCAATTAGGTGCCACACTTGAGCCCCTGGCTCAAAGAGAAGAGATTGCCGCCTTCCTTGTTGGTGGTTCTTGCCATGCTGTGTGTGCTGCCTCCCCCCAGACACACACACACACACAGCCTCTGCCACAGGTGGTTTGCCAGCAGGTGTAAACATGGGTAGGTTGTACTGACCTTTCCTGGGCAGTTGCTGGTTTACAGCAGCTGAGGGTTAGATCCCTCCATCTTTCCACTGATCCCATATCATGGGTGTTTTAGTCATGCACACCAGGAAAGAGTCACACTGGGAAAAAAATTTTCTTTTTGAAAGAAATCCTTAAACTCCCAGGCTAATCTTCCATAATATCAATGAATCTCTCCAAGCTAGTTGTTGTCTTTATGTCCAAAACAGATGGGAAGGTCCTTAAAAATGACCAAATCCATCATCCTCTGGTAGGAAACGAGAAAAAAGGGCCAGGGAAAACTTCTTAACAACCAGAGAGAATTCTATTTGTTCAAAACCTGGTACAAGGGGAGGGGGAAGATAAAATGTATCCCAACTGCATGTTGTCAGGAGGGGAACGAAAACCGACTAGAGGGACACGGCACTAAAAATAATGATTTTTCAGCCAGCAGCCAGACAGCGTCTAATCCCCTCTGAATAGAGACATCACTCGAACAGCACCCGTCACTGCGACTGCTGATGCTGATTCCAGCTGGACAGGTCTCCTACAGCCCAATAAGCATACCTCCATCCCATGTTTCTGTTAAACCTTTTCTTTTATTCTTTTTAACTGCTTTCTTTCCTCAACCTTTATTGTCTCTACTGTAACCCAAGAGGGTTCTTTTTTAAAGTTATAGTGAAAAAAGTTAAATGAAATCCATGTATTACTAACCCTGGCATTTCAAGGGACTGTACTGGCACTTGGTTGCAAAGGTGTTTGTAGGTGGGCTTTGGGACTGTTCCTTTATGTGAGGTTGACAACTCCATGGTGCAACATCTCTTTTTTTACAGATAAAGACTGTTGATAATTTCCTGATAAACATCAGAAGTGTTTAATAAATACCTCTGTATATCAAATACCAGTTCCTTCACCTGGAGTAACAGCTCTGGACAGAAATTCACCTATTCTGAACTTCGCACTCAGTAGGGAAAGTTTATTTGTTTTCAATTAATGCAAGAATTTCCTGACTTACACTCATGGAAGAGAAAACAATAAACCAAAAAAATACAAGAAGACTCCTGCCTCCTCGCATAAATCAGCTTGAGCTACCAGCCTTCCTCCAAGTTCTCCCTCTTCTTTCAGGATCCATTGAGCCTGAACCAAAGGCTATGGAATGGCTGCATCCTGGATACATCACAGATATGATACAATAGCTGTGGGATTCCTGCCCTGCATGGAGCCTGTTGCCGTGTAAATTTTGAAACTACAAACCACCTGAGAGAAAGAACAAAGGTAATTGGGCCAGTGTTTCAATCTCATGTTCAATGCATTTTGGCACTTGAGCAAGCTTTCACCTAGTCTCAAAGGGTAGGAAATGAAGACAACTCAAACTAAAATGCCCCAAAACTAAAGCACTCAAAAAAAAAAAAAAATCAAATTTGAACATGGTTCAAAATTGCTGAGTAGACTGCTTTTTATAGAGGGCTGAAATGAAATTCTCCTTCCAGGTTTTCCCTGTAGCATTGCAAATCTGGACCCATAGCACTGTGCTGCACTTTAAGCACATTTACTGAAATGCAGAAAACACCTTTGCTCTTTCTGAATTCAAACACACTCAAGACTAAATGACTCAGAATGAATACCTGAAGTAATGTCAGCAGAGCCACATGTTTAGCATTTGTAAAAGCTAGTACAAAACAGCTCAGTCCCTACTTTCCAAATGCTCAGAAGAAAAACACCCTCAAATGTTTTCCAACATGTCAAAGTCAGAAGTCTTTGGTATGATCTTTGTGGAGACATTTTTATTTTAAAGTCAGCTTTATGGGGTTTTTCCTAGGCCTGAGTAACGATGCAAATCTGATGAGAATTAAGACAGTAAAGGAGCCTACAAAATCCTTTGGCTACACAGCAACAGAGAGGGGGTCTCCAGAGAAGGAAATTTCATCTGTCTGCTTTGCTGACAGGAGAAGGCTCAGTGTGATAAAAGAGATCCTGCCACTTGCTCTGAGAAACCCCAGCAAAACTCTGTGCTGATACATCTCTGCTGACACCTGCTCCAGCTGATCCTTCCCAACCTGACAGGGCTGGAGGGCTGACAGCTAAAGAGGAGGTGGGCCAGGTCCTGAGAAAAAGCATAACATTTCATGTGTCTGGTCTGGCTTTTTGCTATTGCAAAGGCTGAAAATGAAATAAATCAAGTATTTGGGCACCCATTCTCTCTTGCTGCCAAGGCAGTATGTGCCTCTGATACATTGTCTAGCATATCACTTGAGCTAATTTTTGCTTTCCCCATTTCCAGTCTCATGTACCTTGTTTCACTGAACGTGTCCTGCTGTGCAGGCTAAAACTTCCTCCTTGAGAGTTGCCCCCATGTATTCTTCTGTGTTGTGCAATGCAACCAGTTCTCCTCTGATGTTTACCTCCTGCTTGAAATTAATTTCTCAGTACAGTATTGCTAGACACTTCTTTCTTTTGCCTTTTTTAACATTTTATCTTACAAATCAATCCTTCCAGTTCCCTATTCCTTATTCTCCTGGACCTTTTATCTGTGTGGGAAAGCACTGCACTGTTTATGCCTCTCTAGTACTCTGGGACTTCATGAAATCCTTACCCTGAGAACCTGAACTGTCACTGGCTCTAGTGCACAGCCAGAAAGCCTTAGAGGGTGAGGAGACCTGAGGCAACATTCGGGATGTGTAACGCATCTTTCTCAATTTGCATGAAACATTCACTTGCAAATATTGACAACCCACAAACTGCTGATAATCTACATGCCACACATTACAGAACACGTGCCACAGCATGACAACTTCAGCTAATGTAGCTATTAGTAAGTCTTAGAGAAGGGCTTTCTCTCACAAGGCTGGCTTTGTAGCTCTGTCTCCAGGGCTTTTCCATGAACATTATTGTTGGAGCCTATGATGTACCTCGGTTATTGACTGGGAGGAGAACATGATAACAGTCTGAACCTCACTGGAGGGCTAATTTCTGTCCACATACTGGCACTGCTTTTCTTTCTGGAGTGTAGGAGTGTTCAGCCTATTTAGCTTTTGTAATTCATGAAACAATAAATAAACAGGCACTGACTCTGTTGTTCTTTCCTCTTCTTGTAAATACATCACTCTGATACGTGTTATCTGCTGCAAAAACCAGCCAATTTGCTCCTTCCTTTAGAGATAAGATGCAACATCATTTTTTCGGTGAGGATGAATAACTGGGTCACACCACATTACCTGCAGTCAGGTTGCAGGTGCCAACCTGCTGCACATCTCCACCCCCTTCCCTGGCTGCAGTGGTTTGCCTTTCTGTGAGCTGCTCCCAGGGACTTCACAGAAAGCCGTGGATGAGGCTGAATGCATTGTTTCCTTTTCCTGCTTTCCAGAAAGCAGAAGCCTTGCACAGCAGTGGCTCCTTTGTGCCTCTCCTGAAGGAGGAGTATGTGTTTGGCCTCCAAGCTGATACATAGACACATGGCCACAGCTTTATTTCCCAGCAGTGGTGGGAAATTTCCCCATGTTATAATTCAGTTCTCATAAAGTGGTGCTGTCACAGCAACAAAATATGCTGCTGTCCTTACATTCCCTTTCAGTCCCTTAGTTTTTACAGTCCATCCTGTAATCACTGAACTTCAGTTTCCTCTGGTAAAAAATCAGTGAGAACAAAAATCAGGAAGTAGTACACATCAACAACAAACCAGTTTAAAAACCCACTCAGATGGCATTTCTTAAACTGTGCCAGATGGAAGATTTTCAACTAAGAGGAAAACTTGGAAAAGTCCCATCTCTTTTGGCCAAACTGTGAGCAACTGTAAGTTCCATCTCACCGACATGGAAGGCAGTAAGAGGTAGTTAATAAATTACACTCTGCTGCTGCCATCATGAGTTACCAACTTGTAATTTTGTAGAGATCACACCAAAGCCACAGACAACATCAACCTGTCCTGAGCTCTCAAAATCTCCAAAGCACTATATTTGTCTGAGATTTCTGCTCTTCTTCACCCTGCAGCAAGGTTTGTCTTTTGCTCCAGACCGTGCAAACAACAGACAGAACATTTTTTTTAATGCCCTGTGCAGAGTTAAGACAGGACAGTTTCACTCCTAGTGGCAAAAGTTAGCTATGCTGCATGTGCCCTCTTAGGGAAGCACAGGCCAGAGCAACACCAGCCACACTCTGGAATCCAGAGCTCCCCTGTGCACAGAGCAGCATGAGGTTTATGAGCTCACGCATCATCAGACACATCAGTTCGCGTGACTGAAAGATGGATTTTCACCTATTTTGCAAAGCAAATCAAAAAAGCAGAAGCTTTTAACACTTTAGTTAAGTTTGACCAAATCCCAAACCTTTTTTTATTTAGTATTTGGTGACTAGCCAAATCAAGAAACATGGAACAGTTCCACAAACACAGACCAGTTCACTGAGGGAGCTTGGGGAAACTGCAAAACCCAGGGGTGTAGGAGGCACAGCTTGTCCATCCTCCCTCTCTAGGTGGCATAGAGCACTCCTACACTGAATTTTCTTCTTGAAGGAGGGAAAGAACTGGTGTCAGGGGAGAATTTCAGGGTCTGGCTCATCAAATTCCAGCAAAATGACCACCCTCGTAACCCCAAACAGCTGCTGTGTTTATAGTAAACATAAATGATAACTGGGTGGCCTTTGAAGCCACCATGTCCAGTGCTGGTAATTATGGACAAGTGGATACAGCAGTGATGTTGCAGAGCATTCGTTTAATGCTCAGACATAATTAGGGCCATTATCAAATTTCTGCCCCTTCAGCAAAAAGAAGGAATGGGGTCAATTGTCTGATACCACAGGCAGAAATGCAAAGGAAGGGTTTCTTCCCAGAGTAACTCACACTGGATAAAATTCCTGAGTACCACCTGGTGCAGTGGATGCCTTCTCTCTGACACAGGCAGGTGATGATGGAAGGCCCCTTGGGCACACCAGACAAATGGATTCAACACCAGGGCCTCCCACAGAGTTGTCCCAGCCCCTGTCCCTTGGGTTTGGAAGACAGGGTAGTTCAAACACCAAATGCATGTCTTGGAATGTCACTTCTTGAGTGAGGGGAGGGGGCAGTGGCAGCATTACTAATTGCAAGGAGGTATTGCTCCTATGCACTGGGAAGCCTTACCCCCCACAGTGCCAACCCCATCCTGGCCCATGGTGACTAGTTTGTGAAGGATGCTCTCCTCTCTTCTCCCAAACACTTCAGCTTTATGGCAGAGGGAAATACCTAGTTTGCACAGGGTTATTCCAAACACCAGAGCTGATGAAAAGGTAACTACACAAGGCCTTTATGGTGGGAAACTGAAATGACCCATAGTGAGAATTATCAAACAAAACCTAACCAAGTATGACAGTGTGAAGGGCTGGAGAGAGGGGGGATGAATTTTACCTTTTCAAAGCTGGTGACCTAGTGCTAGGACTCATGGAGCACGTTTATTCCCTAAGTAAAACGATATGATTACAGCATATCAAAAAATTCTCTACAAGCTGGCAGGAGCTGCAAATGCCCGGACTCTGTCAAAATCATACTTTAGTTACATGATTGTCTCACTCTACGTGCTGGTATGAAAATATCGTCTACTCTGCACTCCAGTGAGGTTAAAAGCACCATCCACAGATACCTGGGCATCCCAAAGGCCTTTGTTATTGGGCTCTCACAGGATCAGTTTTCTTCCCCTCCTTGAAGGCAGAAGACTAAAGATTGGAAAGTAAAATGGACTGAGACCTCAAAGTGTGTTGCCTGGCCTGGAAGATGTGGGGCAACATCCCTGTGCAGCCACAGAGCTGTCCTGCACAAACACAACTTGTTGCTGAGTAGTCATTTCCTCACTTGCAGGAGTCCCTGGCACAGACTCACAGCCTTGCTCTGTCGGAGGGGATGCAGCTCCAGTGGGCCGGAGGAGCTGTAGGGATGGGGTAGCTGCTCTCTTGGAAGCTGGTCCCTAAGGTCAGGGCTGGGGCACAGTGCTGGAGTAGCACTGGGAATGCTTACAGCTCTCTGTTCAGAGGATAAACAGAGGGCTGAAATCTCTGGGGTTGTTAATCTGTCACCTTTCCCCAGCACTGAATTAATTTTTTTAATGTGTTTTTAAAAGGAAAATAAATAAAAAGAGAAAATAGAAGAGATGATAAATGGGTCCCCTTTTATTGCCTTCAGCACTGGGCAATACCACCCAGGTATCTGGTAGGGACAAAATATAAAAAGGTTTCCCTGCCTTGCCAGCCCCGAGCTCCATTTGGATTGATAGAAGCCCTGAAAATCTGTGTATTCAAGACTTAATCTCCTCTCTCTGCAGCTACAAGAGTTGCAATGAAGAAGCATTGCCTTTTCCTCTTCATGAAACTCTGGACTGCATGAACAGTGTTGCTCAAGTAGAAAGCTGATTTAACACCATGCTAAGCTGGAGTTTCCACTCCTGAGTTTCCACTGTGCTGCGTTGATTTTCCTACTAAGAAGCTGCAAGAAACCATCACATAATCTGAATCCATCCCACACAAAGCTTGCAGCTGTTAAAACAGCAAACTGTTTCCCAGAGGGTGTCTGTATTTGAAGCAGAAGGGAGTGTGTGAGGCTGGCAGCCACACTGGGCAGGGCATCGGCCTGGGCCCGTGGGACCCGGCCCAGCTCTGACCTGCTGCGTGACCTTGACCCTGTTACTCCACCTCTTTGTGCCTCTGCTCCCTTTGCACTACTTTATCTGGCCTCCCTGTTTACTCTGTCAGCTCTCTGTGCTGGGTTTGTCTGCTGCAGCTCAGTACAGATCACACAGGCAGGGGCTGATACCATAATATTAACATTTGCTAGCCAGGTTCTGCACAACTCTTCACCATGGAGCGAGGGATTGTCTTTCCACAGCAGTGAAACCTGGTAAGAGCAAGTACAGGCACTGCCATCCCAGGAACACAGACTAAATGACACAAATCCTGCCAGTTGTTGTCATCTCTAGGAATCACTGCTTCCACCCATGAAATACCTTCCCCCGAAACCCAGTGCCTCTGCAGCCAGGTGCTGTTGGCCTTTTAGATGAGAGGTGCTTTAGGAAGTGTATTGGCACAGGGAAAACTTCCAGAGTTTTCATCATTTTATTAATCTTCCTTGAAAATATGACTGAAGTAAAGCAAGGAATTGGCAGCCCGTGGCAGGAGAGGAATACGCTCCAGAGACTGCTAGAGTGCACACAGTCCTGGTGACACCAGTGGTCTTTGGAGCACAGGTCATCTCAGCTGGATTGCCTACTCTAACACAGCTGCCTTCAGCCAGGCTGGAGCAAAAGGTAAACACCACTTCAGCCCCTGCAAAAAGCACCTCCATATGTGCAGTGACAACTGACGGAGTCAAATGTTTACTTGAGGCTCAAACCAATTACTGCTGAAGACACACCAACAGGAGCTGGTTCAGTGGGAGACATGCAAATGCATTCTGGAGCACAGGGAGGGCATGAAGGCTGCGGACCGTGTGGTACTCCTCTGAACACACCTGTAATCCTCTCTAGCCCAATATTTATCTTCCTGAAGAGAGCAGAGACCAACCATCCAACAGCACCTGGCTGCTGCACAAAGCCCTAGCGGAGCTGCTTCCTCTCTGTTTTGTTGTGAAGGAGGAAGGGGGGCAGCTACTAATTTCTTTTCTGAAGCTGTATCACACAAGTAATCAAACAGCTGTTGAAAGTTGGGAAGGGAGGCATTGGGGCAGGAGGCGGTAAAAGGACCATGTGTTAACCTAAAATGATAAGCTTTGCCCAGCCACAGCTCAGCCTGCCTCGAAGGCAGGGTGATGGGCATGTGAGTTTGTTCTTAGCAGTTCACCTGGTGCTGGCTTTCAGCACTTTTTATTCAGTTGTTTTGTTTGCCTTGGAGGCCCATTGTCATCACCTCCGTGTGCTGCCAGTGTGGCTTCAGGTGCGCGCGGTCCGCGGGCGCTCGAGGTACAGCCACCACGGGATCCACGGCCACTGGGAGGGGCTCCCTGCTCCCGCTGCTTATGGAAATTGCTTCCTTTGCTGAGAGTGAGAAAAACCAGGCAAACAAATGCTGCTCAGGCTATTGAGCTTGCCTTTCTCCTCGGGACTTGAATTGCTGGAGCATTCAAAGCAGTATAAATAGACCTAATATCCAGTAATGAAGCTGGAGTAGGACTCAAGCAGGTCTGAGTACCACTTGATGACAGGTCCTGTTGTGGGGTTATTGGATGATCGGAGGTGCTAAGCATGGCCATTATTTTCAAGTAAGTTTCAAAAAGTCTACTTCCCATCTTTTGAGCTCCCATTTTCAGATATAAAAAGGCTGACCAATTGAGGTCAATACATTTTCATGGGATTTTTGGACCACTGTCCCAATTATACACACAACACATGCTCCACAGCCAGGGGAAGGCATCCTGCCTAACTTAATTGTGTAACTTTTCTACAGAATGGGTGTGGGAGTGTGTGTAATTGGGCAGAACCTGTGCGTGATCGAGATTTTTACAGAAGTGCCCAAGAAGGTGAAAAAAACCATCCAAGGGTCTTTCTCCCACTCACTTACGTGTCCTTAAGAAGGCTTTCACTAAAATATGGAGCATCGTCTTTCAGTGTGAATACATCATCTGCTTCCCTGGAATTTACTCCCAGTGTACTGTCAGACCAGTCACAGCCCCTGTTATTTATTCTGCTAGACCAAATAAGCCAAATTTTGTATATGACGTCTACAAACAGTACATTTTTCTAATCAGTTTAGAAGGTCTTCTCTGTACTTCCTCAGGTCTGAATCTACCTGTTTTGGGTTTGGGTCAACCAGTGCTGAACACACTATTAAAGATGGGGTTTCCCACATCTTCTAGATGGCATTGAGTTCTCCCTGGTTCTGCTGGGAATTGCTTCCCAGATGCACCCAGGAATAACAGTTGCCCATCTCCTGGTGACACTGCACTGCTGGTTTTCACACGGCACACAGGACTGCTCCAGGCTCTGTGACCACTGCAGCAGCTCAGCTCAAGAGACAGTTGCATGCACATGGTGGATCACACCTGGAGGGTTCAGCAGATAATGGACAGAGAGACAGCTGCACCACCAAGCACAGGCTTCCAGCACTCCAGCCATAACCAGTATCTGTAATGGTACCCCCGCCAACATTAGAGCTCCTCTCCCCTCTGCCCTAGGCACTTTCCCTGTTCTGCTCATGGCTGCAGCACAGGAGTGGCTGGTTCTTGGGTCTCCCGCTCAGATGCACAACCCTGTGGCAGCCCAGCCCACAGCTGCTCAGGCACTCAGGGACAGTGGAGTGCAGCTGCCAAGCCTCAGAGCCAGCCTCCGAGAGCTCTGACATGGATTTTAGTGGGATTTACTGCACTGAAATGCTGAAAATTTTGTTGCCTTTAGGATTAGCCCCTTCATTTGCACATACAGTAGTACATGCTGTCTGGGTCTGCTTTCCTGCACATGGCGCTCAGTCCTTCAGTTACCTCCAAAAGGATTTCTGCCTCAGGACACCCACAATTTTAATGCCTTCTATCAGCAGCCATTGCAGCTGGGCAGTTTTCAAGTGTTAATGGAGCAAGGACCATCAGCAATTTCGTCACAGTCAACCTAACTTGGATTAATTTGTACTGATTATGAACAATCCCAGGTCTTCGAATACAGATTAGTGTTACCACAGTACAGGATTTTTACAGTGCTCTTTGAACTAAAATATAAGTATTTCATCAGAAATGTTGTAAGTTTCCACTACAAATGGTAAATAACAAGGCTGGGGCAAGGTGGGCTGAGGAAAGGCTGCCTGGGCAGGAGCACTGCAGCCCTCAGCCTCCACGGCCCCCAGAGCCTGCTCAGGGAGCACAGCTGCGCCGCAGGGTAGCATCCCGCAAGAATAACAGATAAACACGCTCGCTTCACAAGCCACTGGGCACTATATTTCTTCTGATGAGAACCACCCATTACTCTTCCATCCTCGTCTCTGTGTCACATTAGTGAGAGGTTTTACAAAGCAAGCCAGGGGACAGGTTTATTTACTCCCAGCCGCACTGCGCGGCACCCAGGCCCATCGGTATTGGTTACACATGACCCCAGGTCTTCCATTATGGGCTAATGTCTGCAGCCCTCTGACCTCCGGAAGCGCTTAAGGAAGAGCTGCAGTAAATCAGAGCAGCACTTAGTTGTGGAGGAAGAAAGTCCCTCCTTATCAATCTGCCAGCAGGAGAAGGAAGGACTCCGGCTGGGCTGCTGAAGGGTGACGTGCTCTTGGCTGCTCAGAAAACGCTGCAGACGGAAGTGGCCCTTGCATGTGCATGTTGCCACCACGGACTGTTAGAGCAGAGGCGAGGGCAGTGAGCCAGGCTGTGTTCTTGGGCAGGGGAAATCCCAGCCATTCGCTTCACAGGGAGGTCTTATGCTCTAGCCCACTCTGGAGACATCTAGCTATGAGGGGCACCGGGATGTCTGGTCCCACTCCGTGGTAAAGCGAGGGCTGTGTTTCAGGAGCCTGCACCAAGGTCTATAACCAATCCCTGCCTCTCACCAGAGGATAGGAACAGCCTGTTCTGTCTCAGCAAATGAGTCATCGTGGAGTTAACCCGAGGATGCCACGAAACACCCTGTGTGCCAGAGCATGTGAAATTACAGGAGGAAGCAATAATGTAACCACAAAACACCACACTTGCAAATCATCCACCCTACAAGCAGTTCTCCCCATGAGGGTGGAAACAACCAAGTTTGCCACATCCTCTGTGCTGACATGTGGAGCCCCAGAAGAGGGCACAGAGCGGGGGGAGTGTTATGGAACACAGCTCCCTCTCTGCTGGTCCTGCAATCAGCAGAGGATTTCAAAACTAGCAACAAGCAGCTCTCACAGAGGCCCAAAGAGCATTGGGATGGGACCAGCTACTTCCCTGATCTGGGCTGGCACTGAAGGGGAGAGGATGATGATCTGCCTATGAAATGCACAACTTACCTCTTATGATCAAGGCAAGAGGACCCTGGAGAACAAAAAAAGAAAAGGTGGCAATATCGTTTTCCTTCCCCATTTATCTCCCACACAGTTTTGGTCTTCATCTCTTTCTCAGTGTGCCTAGTCACAGGAGCTCCCTATCCCAAAGATACTTTTATAATTCCTGCAGAAAAAAATTTTAAAGAGCAATTTTTTAAAAAAAATTCTGCTGTCCTAGAAGCAAATGAAAAAGCAGCTGATCAGCCTGCTCAGGTCTGGAGAAGACTTGAAGACCCAACATCCCATTTACGTCCCTCATCCCAAGAGTAGGAACACCATCCAACATAAAAAGCAAGGGAAGAAAAGGGAACAAAAGGATTTTTCATGTAATCAAATGTGTCATGTGCCTACAAAGTATTCTGCTTTGTCATACAGATGTGTACTAAGCTCACTTTGTATGTGTTTTTTCCTTCTGCCCGTCTCTAGAACAAACACTGCTTTACTCTCCCATAACTGTTTCTTGGCTCCTTCTACACATTCCAGTGGAGCAGCATCACAGATTCACTACAGGAAGGACTTACTCAACCAGCTGATGTAGCTCGATGCCAGATTAGCATTATCCTCTTGTATGAGGACTGGCTCTGTGGGAAAGGACAGAGTAACATCCAGCAAAAGGAGAGGCTCTGTCCTCCAGGATACAGGAAATACTACCAGAAAGAAACTTTTTTTCCTTGCAGAGCTTAAGTCCAACCCATAGCAGAAGCAGGGCCAAGGGTGCAGAATCACCTCCTAATGACAACTCACTACATCACCTTGAGGCTTATGTGCTTTGGGGGTTTTGTATTCTACTGCAAAAGGAAGTTTACAGTGAGAAGGTTTTTGCTCAGCTATAGTAGAGAGAGACCCAGACCAAAACCTCCTAATTACAGAATCACAAATGTTGGAAATGCCCACATGTATTCACTCTTCACAATTCAGACCTCACTTTCCACTATGTAAGGATCAGTAAGTGGTTTTGGTTTTAACATGTAAATATTAAGTCCAACCAGCCACACAAACCCAGAGGCTGCAGAAGGAGCAGCATGTTTCCATACATGCAATGCAGGAAAGATTTTTTTAAAAGGATCAGCAGCATCCATTGTGAGCCTGGATTCCCAAGTCAGCTTGAGCACAGCAAATGTGATACCTCGTTTCTCCTCATCTCTGTTTAACTGCTTGTTTGCTGTTTACTTGGTGTTTCAGAAGTACCAAACCATCAGAATCAGTCCTGTCAATTCTGTCACTTTTCACGTGACAACTGTCCCTCTTCCACACGATGATAACAACTTTGAAAGGCACTTGGCATTTCAGCTTCCTTCCTGCTTCTCTCAACAGCTACACAAGTGATGTCAACACGTACAGAACAATAGCGTATCATGAGCTGATAAGCACACAGTGCACAGAAGCCCACAGTGTCCACAGGATGATTCCCAGAAAGAGACTTGCGTGCATTAAAAATTGTAGAGAATCCATATTTCTCATGGGGATAAGGGAGCTCTGTTCTCTCATTGCTTTTATTACATTTATTGCTCTGTTCTCTTTATGTTAAAGATCCTGGGTGTTGTTAAGAAATTATGCAGACAAATCTTGCAAAACAGAAAGCTAAGCTAGATAGACCTCAGCTTTCTAAGGAAGCTGAGCTGTCCCACAGTCAGCAGGGCTTGTGCTACACCTTGTGCTACACCTGAAGGAAGGAGCAGAACCACAGCCCAGCTCACCCCACCAAACACACATACACACACACTGTGACACTTACACTTCAAGCCAAAATTTCTTATGCACATACACTACCAAATTAATGTGTAATGATAACTTACCTCAATCCTATAAGACTTTCTCTACAAATCTATCGTAGGATAAATCACAACAACATATGGTGTTCTTAAGAGGTTTTTAGTTTTTCGCTTATCTTTCTCAATGCAAAAATGTATTCATATTTTTCTGATTAAAAAAATCCCAGTTGAACAGCAAAATAAAGCACAAATACAAACCCAGTGTTATTTTTTTGTGGTGCAGACATTTAATGTCAGTTTCGTATTATGGCAGCTTAAAAACTTGGGACTGTGCCATAAGACACTGCCTGAAATAAAGTAATAATTGTGACAAGTCTGTACCCAAAGAAAAGTATCACCAAGGCAATAAACTGACACACCATCTTTGGCAGTGGAGATATCCTTGCCTTTTGCTGCTTCATCCTATTCCTGGAACACTATTACACAGTGTTGTTTTAAAGTCAGGATCATTCAATGACTAGAATTACAGCATAAGAGGAAAAACCATGCCAAGGGTGCCTTCAGTCCTGCTCCACAAGCACTGCTTAAAGCCTGCCCTCCTCCTTGTTTTTTAAACAAGCAGTTTTCTGTCAAGAACACACCTATCATCAGCCAGTAACAGCAACATGTGCACTCTTGATGTGGGTGCTTCAAACAGCAGGGGCATGGTCAGCTTGTGCCTCAATATTACAAGCCTCTAAAATAGGAATAAATGCAACTCAAGTGTGCAAGGAAGCTTTGCTATAAATATGAACAGGCTGAATGTGAGAGATTTGAAAACTTGATAGTGCCAGTGAAATGTTGCTGTTTTGAAGACAACCAAACCTTGCTCCCTCCCATATTAAATCATTTTTAAACCTCTTTGCTGACTGTTTTTATAGTTACTGTAAAGTGAGAAAACGTCCAAATTCACACTTCCCCTAGTATTTTTTGCCACAGAGAATCGTACTGCAATTAGTGTGGTTTGTAGTGGAAAACAGATGAAAGGAGAAATTAAATCAAAACTTTGCCTCATATCTAAGGTGTTTTCACGCCATGCATCCCAAGAAGTTTTCCCAAAATCAACAACATTAAATTAAAAGCTCAAATATTTCTACCAGACTCAACAAATGCAGATTAAGCTTAAATTTAAATGGAAAGTGAAAAGATTTTTCCTTCTTCTCACCTGCCAAGTCTTCAAAGTTCAGGGCTCTGTGTTTCTCTTTCAACACTTAGCAGCAGAAACACCTAGAGTTGAGTGGAGAGATTTCCTTCTCACACTGGCATTATTCATTATTTCTGAAGTGTCGACAAATGTGTTCAACACTATACAATGCACACAAACAGAGAGTCCCTGCCCCAACAAATTTACAGTCTGAGGCTGTTATCTTTGGTCTGTTTTGGTGTATCACCATGAATTTCAACAGGGCACCAGATGAGCCCAATCCACCTTCCACCAGCCGTTTTCCACTGCTTTTAACTGGAGCTGGAACAGCCCCAGTCAGACTAAGTTACAGAATTAGCTATTGCAGGAGAGAGCAGAGTTCTTGGCATGTCTGCAAATAGGAAAAAAACCTGATTCTCAACAGTTTTGTTTTAAATTAAGTGTATATTTGAATGTTTTCACACATAATACATTTTGAGAACTTAAAGAACTCCCTTTGACTGTGTCTTTCAACCCCAGCAGTGCTACAGATCAACCAGCAGTAGGCAATTTTGAACCAAGGCAGGCTGGCAGCTACAGTAACAGCTCCAGCTGGTGGAAGTTGGTGAAAGTTTTGGTTTATTTTGTGCTAAGCTTTCTGCCAGAACATTTCACACACTGGAAGTGCGTATTTTCTCTGACATTTTTGAGAGCCTCCAAGTGTTACTGCAAATAGCTTTAGAAATTTATTCCAAATTCAAATTGCTGCAATTTTTGCATATCCAAAACTCTGCACTGAGTTGCTATCCATGCCTTTTCCCCCATTGTGCCTTGTGGAAGAGAATGCAGAGTCCCACAGTCCTGTGCACTAACACAAAAGGCACACACAGCTACTTATGCCCTGAAGGTCATACAAGGATAGCACCAACTAGAGATATTGCCCTTCTGGCTTATGCTTTTGCTGGGGCATGAATCTTTGTCAACATTCCTATGTAAGCCAGACTTGATCTTAAATGTTGTAATAATTAATTATTGCAGTTCAAGCAGCATTTGGATCCACAAGTGAAACACATTCTGGCTGAAAGCGGAATAGACGTAACTATGACTGGGGAAAGAAGCATCTTAAAACCACAACACATCCTCATTATTATTGACTCATACTACGCCAAAACCCAGCACAGCCAAATGCCAAATGCCACAGCTCATAACAGCTTTACCCCAGCACTCCATAAACCACACTGACTTCAGACAATGTGAAATGGCTGGGAAGAGTCCGCAGTTCACAGAGCATCTTCCAAGACACATGTGGTCGGTGATCCCACCCAAAGCCTTCTACAGCCTACCTGGTGCCATCTTCTGGTATAGAGGGATCCAAAAGGGCTTCCTTGCTTACAGCATTTCGCTGACCTGCTCTCTCTTCAAACAGGACATGGACATTAACTGCTGGGAACGTCCAGGCAAGATGCCCTGTGTTTCTCTCCTTCTGTCCTCCAGCTTAGTAGTGCTTCTTGCAGTTCTCCCTGCTTACAACTATTATTGTCCTCATTTCTCAGAGATGGCCTCCTTTCTCCAAGATGAAAAGTTCAAGGGTTTTCCATGCTCTCCCACAACTGCTTGGCTCAGTCACTCAGCCACTCTGGAAAACAAAAATCAAGATCATGAGATTTGTGTGCAACAGAACAGCCAACCAGTTTACTGTAAAATGTGAAAGTACACTGAAAAAGTTTGCTATGACAATTCTTATGTTCAGCCCAAGCAAATTGCCCTCTGATTCTTTTAATGGCATTTTTTTTCCTTCTATTTCACTGATTTCTTAAAAGTTCCCAAACAAGCATAGGCATAAATAGCTGTCATCAGAAAGTATTCAACTTACTTATCTGTAAACACTGCTTGGGGATCTAATAAGGTAACTACTTGTCTACAGTGCACCAAAATTCTTAATTTCCTGAACAAAGCTGTTTAGTACTTATTAAAGTTTTAGCTTGTACTTAACTTCCTTGTTTTGAAAAGCTTTCTCAGTTTCTTTCCCTGATGTAGCATCACCCCAATGATTCCACACGTTATGCAGAGCCAACAGGACCAGACACAATGCTCAGTGTTGAGTGTTTAATTCAAGGTAATCTGTTTCCACCCTAAACCTATCTTTATATTGTGGAACCACTCTGGGATACCAGCCTAGTATCAGATAGGTTATTTGGATAAAAAAGGGGGTTTTTTGTCATGTCTTTCAAATGGGAATGGAGTGTTCCAGGGGGCATTAGTTTGAGGTTATTGTGAAAATGGGATCCACAGTGAGGGGCATATACAACCTTAGTTTCCAAATGCTTACAAAATTTTGAATACCCAGACTCAGAGCACGAAGCCCCAGTTCTGTATAGAAGCTGCCATCATCTGGAAGGAAATAACAGTTCCTGGAGAACCAAAGACTAGCTGATTTTCTTTATAAACCCTGAAAAGTCTTTGGGGACAAGAGACTTACATGATCTACGCTTTTACCATCCAGAAATAACCTCCTCTTGCTCCCTGTCTCCTACCTTCCACTCACCCATTTCCCATAAAGGTCATTTCCAGGCACAATTGATTTGAAAACTCAGATTATTCTGTTAGAATTGCTGACTTTGTACTTGGGACGCTGAGCCAGATTGGGACAAGCCCCTCAGGTCCTTTCTCCAGCTAATTTATAGCAATTTGTGTTGAGACAAGGAGTTACGGTCTGCAAAAGGCTTGCTGTCAGCCTCTCATAAAACCCCAGCACCCCGTCAGAGAAGGGACAGAGCCTGGGAAGAAAGTTTCAGCAGCAATCAGCTGTTTTCCAGATGGGTGGCCTTCTACACACTGTCCAATCCCACGGGCCCAATAAACCAGCCCTGATTTTGCACTTTAAAAAAACAAAGATACAAACCCTCCTCTACTCTCAGTTAGGGTTTTATAAACATGCTCCCAGCCTCTGTGTCAAATTTATTAGGAAGAAATTTATTCTGCCATCTCTCCTTCCTTGCATGTGGCGAACCCCTTTTGCTCCAGTTTCTCACTCTTACATGGCGTGGAGAGACCTGCATCATGATTTACATCCTTCGGGGTTGTTTTCCCATCAGAAATAAAGAAAGGGGCAAACAAGTCAGAAAGTTGAGGGATTGGCCTCCAAGGTATAAAACCACCCACATCAGCCAATGTTTGTTCTCAGTCTGGCATAAATTCTTCTCTTGTTCTGTCCTCTCCATCTTAACAAACCAAAAGAGCACACAGCTAAAGATGTGAAAGTTTGATCAGCAGCGCTGGTAGTCAGAAAATGGCACAATTCCAGCCAGATGAGCATCCTGCCTCTGGAACAGCACTGCCACAGGACCAGAGTGATGCTGCTCAGGGGGCCTGGCTTTGCCTCAGCACACAAAACACACTTACCCTGCACCTACAGGTCCTGACTTCAGTTCCCCTATAGTAGGGAAATCTCTACCGGCCTCCAGACAACTATTTATTCACCTATTATTTCTGTCTGTCTATATTAATTGTGACATGCATAATTTCCCCTGTATTTAGCCCAAATTCCCCTTTTACTTTCAGCTAATTACTCTTACTGGCATCACTGATTTCAGCAGTGCAAAGATTTCACACCTGGCATTACGCTGAAGGGAAACAGAGATGGTTGTTGTGACTCCTGTGCCTGGCAGATGTCTCAGAGCCAATATTCAGGTTTGGGACTTTCCTTATAAAGCTGCAACTTTGAAGCCAGCTTTGTTCTTCTCCAATCTCAGTCCATAACCACTACTGCTCCTACACAGGAACCATTACAACTCTTCTCTCAACTGTGCCACCAGGATGATGACCCAGATTATAACATGCTCAGAGACTTTAAAAAAGTGCAAAAATAGAAAATATAATTGTAGTGGAAGGCTGACTGCCTTCACAAAGGGTGAGTAAATGTCATATTAAATCAAGATGTAGGACCAGATTTTTGGACGTCATAAATGTCTGCTCACTAAAATACATAATTAATGGTGATTCTGAAATTTGATTACATAGACTTTGTAGTGAGGAAATTAATAGAAACTATGCTAAGGAACAGACTTAATTGTAAATATTACTACCTTTTTAGAGGTATAAAATTCCCTCTTTAGGTGCACTGAAAACCAGAGCTCCTTTGCAAAGCAATAATGCTTCACAGCCACTATTAACAAGCTTTCAGTGCTGAGGTTCAGGACAGCCACAAAAAGCTGTTATCAATCTTCTCTGTGAAGCTCTGCCCATCTGCAGCATTTGGCACAGATTCTAAAAGTACAGTACACTCGAGTTTTCCAGGGAGCAGCCATCACTCCTGTGCTCCCTCTAGAGTGACTACTGGAAGCCAAAAGCATTTAAGCAAAGCTAGATAAAATCAGCAGCGCCCAATGTGGGTTCTTTCTGGTTTCCTGCAAGTAAACAGACATGTTTACAAGGGGCTGTACGTTCACATCAATCATAAGGTGACTTTGTTTACAGTAGAGGAATTTCCTGCAGGCTTTTGCTGTCCTGGTTTCTTTCTCTTTGTATTTACTTTTGTTCCAATGCAATTTAAAAAACGCCATAGGTACTCCAGCTCAATTCAAAACGTGACACACTGAAATCTGAAGAAGGCTATAATTCATGCCCAGATTTAGTTATTCTTTTTCTTGTTTGTTTGTTTAAGCTAACACACGCCTCTGCATTAAAAAGCCACTTTTCTCTACCCATCCAATTCATCTACACCTGGAAGAAAGCAGCTTTGATTTGTCTCCCCATAAAGAACTGCTTTTCTCATCAACCCTACAGAACAGCAGAAGTCCACCTGATACTTCAGGCATCTAAGAGACAGATCCCTCAGAGGAATTAAAGTCAAAATGCTAGTGAATGCAACTGAAAGACTGGCATTGATATCAGCAGAGCAGTCAGGATTAAGGACTTCTGCTGCCATGAATAAGAGTGAACTATTTCTCCACCCCTTGAATGAATAAAATTCAGTGGGGATTTAATTTGAAGAAATGCTGCAGAATTTGGCTGCAAAATTCAGAACTTGGACAGGGAAGCTCCTCATTTTTTATGAGAGAACTCCCAGAACCTCTAAACACAGAATCACTGTACTGAAGATTTTTATCTGTACTCACCCAGACATGAATACAGCCAAAATCTGAATAGAAGGAGCTTCACGGTTACTTCTGCATGACACAGAGCTAGTGTGCTGCAGTGAGCCATGGGGCAGGAGGGAAGCTGCAATCCTCATCTTGGCTTTTCCTCTCTGATCTCTCCCTAAAACCCCAGCTGCACTCTGAGAAGCAGGCCTGCTTCCCCTGATGCAAGGAGATGAGTGAAGCACACAGCAATGAGAAGCTGCACAGCTCTTGCCTGCAGTGAGCTTAAGCCAAAGCAGAACACAGAGGGCTTTGTCAGGCTGGCAGCCAGCTGCAATTGCTGTGCTGTCTCCCTGGGCTGGTGACTTGGGTGTTCTGAGATACACATATGCTTTGATATAAGGTCATGAACCAAAAGTTCACTCATACTTAAGTTGCTGGAGTACAGATAAGAAAAAAGCTGCAGCACTTGGGCACACAGGGCATACCCACTGCGATGGCACAGATCTTAGAGCTGCTCCACTAACCCCTGAAGTGATGTGCTCACTCCAACCTACACTGCCTGAGCTCTCTGCTCTCCATTCTGCTGCATGGTGTGACCATGCCTTAGGTCACTGGTTTATTTTACCTGAGAGCAAGACAGCATTAAGAGGTCAAAGAGAGGAAGCACCAGGACAAGGCACTCCTTTAACACACACATTTTAGGAAGAAAGGCATGTATAAACCACAAAGGCTACAAAAGATAGATGAGCAAGAATTTGAAGAGCAGAGCCAGAAATCTGCCAAGAAGAAAGTAGATTGGTGTTTCTGAGTGGCAGAAGAGGGAAGTAGCCCACCTATTTGCTAGTGGAAGGCTTATCTGCAGAAATGGGAGCAGGGCCCACAGGAGTGTAAGACTTTGGGAACTTCTTTCCAGTAGTTTCCAATGCACAAGCCATGATTCAGTATAAAAATCAGCCGAGTACAGGCTCTCGTTGTTAGCATCTGTTAGCAAGAATGTCAGCTAATCAATACATTTTTATTGCCAGATACCTACAGGGTTGGAAGAGACACTATTCCTGACGTTATTTTCAGTGTTCTCCTTACACCTCATACACCTGGAAGCAGTTTTGCTTCACCTTGTGTGGCATCGTTACTCATCTTCACCGATGCTTATCTACCTCCATAAACCTGCAAAAGGCCATCCAGAGAGCTGTGCCCCTCTGGACAGGCTACCAAACACACGCAGCTCACCATCTCCTCCCCATCACTTCATGCTGCCAGACTGTCACCTGCAGTTGGGTCAGGATTTGGCACTTCATGGTTCTGGGGACCCTTGTAATTGACTTGCACTGTCCCCACAGAGCAATTTCCCTGCTGTAGGTGATAAGAGGGAGCAGCCAGGACTTGGCAATACACAACAAAAAATCCTCCCAATCCTGTAATCCAATTTACAAGCATTTCCTCGTATCACACTGGTGTGTCGCAGGTGAATACAGCCATAAGCCACATCTGTTAGCAGCCCTCGCTGCAACCATAGACTTCTGCAGAGCTATTTGGCACCCTGGAGAATACACTTTAGCAAGCCTGGAACTGCCTCCTGGAAACCTCCCAGCCTCTCTGTTTGCTTCTCCAGACAGACACCTCTTCCCCCTTCCTGGGTATCTGTGTTTTTCTCTCCCATACACTGGCAGAGCCCTGGGTTCTGCAGTGTTTTGTGCTTTTGAGGAATCCTGGCTGCACACACACAGGGTAGAGATAAATTGGCACATGGTGCTAAGCCCAGGTGCTCTTCTGGATCACAAGTGCTACTTCCCAGGAGGATGCATAGCACGGAGAGCAGGGCACCCTGACCCAGCTGGGCACCCTGTAATGGCTTCCTGCCTGACCTCGTGGCTTTTGGTAAGTCATTCATCTCTCAGGGTCCTGTCCTGCACCTGAGCTATGAACAGTCTCAAAGAGCACCATTAAGGCACAACCTCCAAGCTGTGTCTCTGCTCTGCTTTTCAGATTTCCTTTGACATTACAGTCAAGTCACAGTCTTTGTGAGCTTGTGTCCCAACCTGGATGTGGCAATTCCACCTTAAGCAAGGTAAAACATGCAGTGTTGTGACACAACGGGGTGAGAAGGAGGAGACAGCAAGAAAAGTTTTTCAAGGATGTCCATCTCCGGTGTACGAGCTCCAGAGAGCAAGATCTGTCTCTTCCCACATGCTGGTAAAACCAACAACCCACCATGCTGTGTCACTTTGCATTAATGCACTTCATAACTAACAGTGTATTGGTGTATGGGCCAGGGTGAATGCAAGATTGCAAAATATAGTCAGCAGAAAACGTACCAAGTATAGAGGATATACCAGCTCCAGGTTACTGTCTGTAGGGAGTAAAATTAAGGTAAAATTCACCTACTGTCATTTATAATCAATTGAATAAGGCAATATCATTGAAAGGAATGGGGGGACAGAAAAGAGTACCTTGCACACTTTGGGAAAAACATCAATATCAACAGGATCTTGGAATAACATATTTAAGAGAATTATTTTAATTCTGAATACTGTCTTGCCTCAGGACCAGTTTCTATTTGTCCCAAGACATGTTGAAACAATAAAGAACATTTTCTCACCAAGCCCCTGCAAAAAATTTTCTCTTAAGGGTTTAAAAAATTGGCAAAAAGCCTTCTGCAAGAAAAATGGAAATACTCCTTGTTGCAAAATCATTGCACTGCCTCAAGAAGTTTATACAGATATTGGTAACTTAGAAAAACTTACATGTTTAAAATAAGATCCTTTTCTGGTAAAGACAAGTGACCACTCTCCCTTTAACTTTAGAAAGGGACAACATCAAGCAAAACTTCTCAGCATAATGAGAAAACAGATGATTTCTGTAAATTCTGAGACACTATACCCTAATGAAGCATGTGCTGTACTTCATCGGTAGGCTGTGTTACATTTGTTTAGGTGCAGGACAATGAGATTCTGGGGGTTCTGGGTGCTAATACAACCCAAAGGATCAACAGGTATTTTGAAAGTTTAGAAATAATCAGGACATCACAATGAACATCCAAATGTTTAGCATTTGCCTTTGCATTAACCAACCTAACAAGTCACCTAAATATACCTGAATGTACATAAAACTCAGGTGAGCTGATCAAAATGAGGACCTACTTTCAAACATGTCTGGTTGCAGCCTTAAATTCTTTGAAGGACACTAGCTGAATTATAAGAAAAGAGGCTAACTTCTTCTGTGAACCTCTTTAGAGCAATATCTGCCACACAGAAGATACTGAGGGAAAAGAAACATATCCCTAGCACCCCACATGTCCCAATATTTTGAATGGAAACATTAGGTGGTAACGTGAAATTCATCAGACTTCAGAAGGAAAAACGTGAGTTCCAGCAAGTTTTGTTTTAAATGACTCTTTTGCTGTAGAAAAGACCATAATGGCTGTTAAGCAATATACAGGGGCCTTACAGAACACCAAAGGGTAAAAGGCCTTGCCATGGATCACTCTGGCAGCATTGGCCACAGTAGCCCAGCGGTGGGAGAAGGAAGAAAATGAACTTCAGGGTATCAGAGACCCTGCAGTTATTACCATCCTGAGGCAACCCTGATTCAGAGGGGGCTCACAGTGGGGACAAAAAGCAGCACAGTGACACAAAGACTCCTTTAGGATCGAGCACTCAAGGCCTACAGATAAAACACAGCCAAAGCCCCGATGGTGTGCAGGCTCCTGGAGGCACTCTGCATGCAAAGGGTGGTTAATCTATCCTGTAGACATGTACATCATGCACTAGGTATCAGGGTAATTAATAGGGAAGAAAAATGACTGAACCCAAAGCAATGCAGGCACTGGGGAATGGCTTCCTTGCCTTTGCACCCCGCGTGAGGATAAACAAAGTCTCTTCCCCTCTTTACACATAAATAACCTGGTGAGTCTGGGTTACTTATTTCATCAGAAAAGGCAAAACCTAGGCGAAGAAGATAAATGAGCTACAGCTGGGGGTGTTGTTCATGTTTAAAGCACAGTGGGCAGCAGTAGACACCTAAGCACTTGGTATTTCTCATCCCTGTAAGAAAAGGATTTCTATAACTTTATAAGAAAAGCAGACGAAATCTCAGCATTCCAATCTCCTTGACATTGTTCATGGTGAATATTTGCGTAGCGAATCCTGCATACCTGACATTTCCTTACCCAAGCTGTGTGCATGCTCACACCTGACAGCAGTTCTGCTGTATTTGCTGCCATAGAGATTGCTTGGCAAACACCAGAGATACAGCAGCAAACTCAGCTATCATTCTTTTAAAAGGAACCTAATCAAGTCCAATGTAAAAATTATTCAAGAGTTCTTCCTTTCCTCACTCTGCTACTGATTAAAAGTTGTAACAAGCTTCACAGACTTACCATCCCTCCCCATCCAGTAAAACCATTTGTCTAATGCACTGGTGTGTGTGGCACAACCAGCACAGACCAGCATCAAATCAGAAAAGTGTTTCAGTGATGATTAAGGTGCTCTGAGTACACCACCAAAGCTAAGCATGTGCCCAAGCACACTGCTAAGCTGGCTGTACCAGTGAATCAAGAGTTTTAGCTGTCAGGCTTTGAATGAGGGTCTTGCTAGTGCACCCCCAGTCCCAGGGCATGGGCAGCAAACAGAAAGCAGCACGATGGCAGAGCAGTGCTGACAAGCATGAAAGGACAGCATAAGCAGCTAGGGCCCAAACCTGTAAAGAGTCAAGTCATAGGGTGAAATGTAGGTAGCAAGACACACCACAGCTAATAGGAAATGTTTTAAAGGCTCCTAATTATTGTGACATTTGGACCAGACGACCCACTGTGGTCGATTCCAACCTGACCCATTCTGTGATTCTGAGGAAGGAAAGAAAGTGCGGGTGGCCTGCTCCCCTGAGAGCAGGGCTGTGATCCCTGCGCTCAGAAGGAAAACTGGAGTGGAATAGGGAAAAAACAGTTCTTCTATTGCTCACATCCAGGCTGTCCTGCTCCCATGCAGACAAGATGAGGTGGCACAGAGGTGGAGAGCAATTCAGAGGCAGTGTTGGAGTCCTGTGGGCAGGGACTGATTATCCCAGCATAGAAAAGGGTCACTCATGCTGTGCTGCAAAACACTCCTGACATCCCTCCCAGAGCTCTGCTGGCCCTGTAGGACTAAGAAACTCATGTCTCTGGGCATCCCCTGCAATTCTCAGGGTGGTATGCCCTAGGGAGAGTACACACCTTCAAATACACTCCTTCAGGTGGCTAACAGAGCAGGAAAGTAGATCTCCCATGGAAAGCAAAAAATCTCCCGATAATAAACTGTGACTGAAGTGAGATTCTCTTTATGCAAAGCCATGTGATATTCAAAACCAATCCAACTGTCCTTCATTTTGATCTTTACCAGGAATTATTAGCACCCCTCCAGGAGAAAATCCACCTCCTGTATTCTGTTTCCAGCTGGCTCCAATTCACTCATGTTCTAAATGTCCCACTGGATTCTTCTAACATTTTATAAGGTGGCAGCTTAAATTCCTGTAATCTGTGGCCCCAGCTATGGCTATTAGCATACAGTATGAAAAACAATATTTGGGAAGAGAGAGCCAAACTTTGAAAGTGCAGTGTCTGAATATCACTGCAGCTTCAGAAATGAGAGTTTGCAAATGTGCAGAGATTGGACTTTTCTTGTGTAAACCAGGTCACTTAAGACCCCGATCTCCTAACCTGATCACATCTGTAGGAGCTGGAAAGAGGCAGGGAGAAGGGGAACACATAGAGCTATGAAAAGCCTCCGTTTGCAACACTGCCAGTATACATTTATCTTGAACATGTCTCAAGCAGGAGAAAATCTAATGAAATAATCTTCTCTGTCTGCTCTGCTCAGGATACCGTAAAAAAGTGCCACAATTACTCTGTATTAATGGAGAGTATCAAGGCTTTTGTCCCAAGAAAATGGAGGATTCCTCTGCTCTGTAAACACTGGTTTCTAATGGCAGTTGGTCAGCTAAAAGATAGGGGATTTAAGAATAATTTGAGAATTGAGATTTAAGAATAATATGATGGATTCCAGTGCCTCTGTTTCTGTCGGGTGCAGCCAAGAGGGCCAGCTGGCTGGTAACTTACCTCTCCCCTCCCTATGCATCTTGACAAAGGGGTTTTGAAACAGCTCTAGTTCCTCTGGAGAAGGACTTTTTACAACGGCATGGAGAGACATATCAACTATCTCTCCATGGGAATGGCTCTAAACTGAGAGAGGTCAGGTTTAGATCAGATATTAGGAAGAAATTCTTTACTGTGAGGGTGGTGAGGCCCTGGCACAGGTTGCCCAGGGAAGCTGTGGTGGCTCCATCCCTGACATTTTCAACGCCAGGTTGGATGGGGCTTGGAGCAACCTAGTCTAGTGTAAGGTGTCCCTGCCCATGGCAAGGGAGTTGGAACGAGATGGGTTTTAAGGGCCCTTCCAACCTAAACCATTCTATGACTCGATGATACTAAATTAACAAATGTTGTCTCAATAACCTCTCAGAATTGGAGGGGAATGAGAAGAAGGGGCAGTTTAAGTCTGGATGAAGATCCAGGTGTTACATACTGCATATAATACAACAGAGTGAAGAACTAGATAAAGCTAATAATGAAGCAATCACTAGTAACAAATCTGTCGTACCATAAGCAACAATATATATCTTCTAACAACATCAGTCTCAAATGTTGTGTGTACAAACCGCTTCAGCGTGTTAGATTTTGATTTCTTCACTCAGTCATGCTCAAACACAGTTGCTCCTGAAACTACCTTGTCCCAAAGGAAGCCACAATTTTAAAGTGCAAGACATAAATATCCCCATGGCTACAATGATTCTCAACAGCATTTGACATTACAGCCAAGGTCATTTTTTCACTAGCTAGTAAGAGATCCTTACTGACCTATAAGTGCAAGTCTATTACAAACCTGTGGGTCTTAAATGAGCTAACAGCACATACCGTCTCCAACCTTTTAGGGTAAGTGCGAAGATGCCTCTTAGATCAGATCCTCAAGATAGCCTGGGGATACTGATGCATTCAGGTTTGAAATTCATGCCAAAACAGCCTCAAATAAAAATTATGGGAAAAAATCCAGTCTCAGGGTGTCTAGTTGGAAAATGAGAGTGCCAAAATCCTTTCGGTTATTTTGCTGGGAACACAGATTTTTAAAATTGCAGGATTCTTTAAGGGATGTATGTGGGACACTTTACAGAAACACTCTGAATTATCAAACAGCAGAGAACTGACAAATGTTTCATGTAAGATGAACCTGAAGGGGGTCTCTGTTTTTGGTGTTGTTAGGAGTAATAGTGTTCTTAAGGGACATGTTTCCGTAAGTCTCCTGACTGCACCTTCGTACTCTAGTGTGTGGTTACTGCATGAGCAGCATTGTATGTGCAGTTCTAGCCCTCTGGGTGCAAAATCTGCACTTGCTATATTTGGAAGCAGAGTAGAAAGCCAGTTGGCATCTCCCCTCCTTCCCCCCACTGGATGCCCCTTTATAGCCCAGCAGTCACCAAGCACTAAACCAAACCTTTAACCAGTCACTCATCTTGACTCAAGTGTTTGTGAGGGTTCCCATCAGTCCATTTTCCTCTGTTTCACACCACCAGCATTTGAGCTCCCATTAGACTGAACCAAGGAGAGAGTCAAACACAACAGATCATCTCAGGATACTTTATATTTAGAAATCGGCCTCAGGCTACAACAGTTCCTGGGATTCCTAGCTCCCTTCAGACCCAAGTTTATAATGTGTCCCCCACAAATCTCTTCAATTTCAAATTAGCATTGCATAGTCCCCAAAAGCCACAGAGAAGAATGAGGCTTCCACTGAGCCAGAAATCCCCACAAATGTCAGGAAATGGAAGACATGGCCCTAACCACACATAAAATCCAACCAAAGTGTGGCCACTGGAAAGCTGTTTTTACTAACACTTAGGTTGACCCCGATGTATTTTATATTAGCTGCTTGCTTTTATTTCACAAAATACTGTTCTCACTCACTGGGTTCAAGGTTACCCTACTCTGGTCTAGCGTGAGCTGGCAAAAGATAAACATGAGCTGCCTACAAGATAAATCTAGAGAGGAACACACTCCATAGTAAAATCCTCCACTGCATCTGTTCCCTTCACATGAACAACTGCTGCAATCCAGTATTTCTGTTCCAAGATATTTATGTGTTTCATACACCAGTGGGAAGCAATCAGGCCCAGCAGTGGCGATGCTGCAAAGAGCTCACCAGCTGAACTGTGCGTGTGTGGGACGATCAGCTGCCAGCCTGAATCCACATGGATTTTGTTACCTGTTGCCCTGTGCAGCACACTAATCAATATTAAGGGATTACACTCTAAGAACATGAGTGGGGTTCAGTTTTCTCTAAGTGACCCAAGCACATGCTCAACGTGTTTGCATGAGGAGATCAAGTGAAAGATCCATTAGACAATAAAGCAGCACAAGCCCACGTTCCTGTGGGCTGAAATCAAGGGCACATTTTCAAGCTCTGAGTAGGCTAAAGAAACCTGATGCCATCTGAAACAGCCAGTGTGTGCTGGTGGATAGAAAACTCTCATTATCCTCTTATCCTGCTTTGTACGTTGCTGGGATTTTGCAGTCTCAAAATAAAATAGCAAAGTAACATCTCAGAAAGAGAAACTGAAGTGTCACACCATGTTTTCTTGATGAAGTGTTTTTTTATAGAAGCTAAGGATTTTCATGGGGAGAGGCACAGTGAAATCAGTCTGTGTCTGGAAAAGCTGATATGCTCCTTACTTGTTGTAACCTGAAGCCATTGCCTTCTTTTTTCTCTCTCTCTCTTTTTTTTTTTTTTTTTAAATTGCTGGTACATATTTGAGACCTGAGCCAAAACGATATAAGAAGGAATCCTGCAGTGACTTTGCTGATTCTTTGAACAGGTCCTTTGACAACAATAAACATACTGATAGTAGAGTATAAGGCAATTTCGAATCAGGCCATAAAATAGCAAAAACAGATGAGTGCTGAAAAGAATTCCTAATGTACGGGCATGTGGTGTAACCCCAGGTGCTCTGGTAACTCTTTCTGGTCAAGGAGGCTGCAGTGCTTTAAAAACACTCATGAGCTAAACACTGCAGCATCCCACGGAAACAGGGAGGTGTCCTTCACTCTGCAGTCTGGGAGAGAGCTATGTCTGCTCCCACCCCTGTGGGGCTGGGGACTCTGATCCCAGCAGGACCACAGGATGATCATCCAGGAAGCCATTGACAGCACGAGAACTGAGCCTGCAAAAAGCCAGCCTTTCCCCTAACACAGTCCTTCCTCCGAGATGAAGGAAGAAAATAGACAAAGTTACGCTGATATGCTGCTCTGAGGACAAATGCTGCGCTGAATTTCCACATTAGACAGTGATGATAAGGACTTCATAATTTCTATATTGAATGCACAAAAAAAGATTAATAATGCATTTTCTTTTCATAAATATTTAAAGCATAGTCACACAGTGTCATACCCAAGTGCTTGATTTTGTGATTTCGTCCCCAAACCCATGAGATTAATATTAAGATAGCACAACTTGGTGAGTTGTTGTTTCTTTTAAATTTGCCCTCTAATTTGTGAGCCTTGAGTCTTGTTTTCCAGCTATTATTTTTTTCCTATGACAAGGAGGGTTAGAAACTGCCTTGGTTTTTGAAAGCTGAGATTCTCCCTTAATTACATGCATGGCTCTAGGAAATACACCAAATATCACATAACTTGGCATTATTACCGTGTTTCATGTTCAAAGCACTTTGCAAAATTCAGTTAATGAATACTGCTAGCACTGCTGTATTTGGAGTTAGTGAAAAATTATTTCTCTGAGCAGGACTTGGGACCCTGACAAGGCTCTGTGGAGGATCAGGCCCTAAGCAAGCTTTCTCAGGGTCATTGGAGGACTCATAACTAGGATTATAGTTTTGGATTCCTCCTGTCCTGAAAGCACACTTCTCCTATTAAAGACATTAGCACTCAAATAGAGCCTCAACACCCCCTGAGCATCTGTTTACACAGTCCAGGTAATTTTTGCTTAGTTTGTTACTGACCTACTCTTCTGGTCAACCCTGCAGTAATAAAGCAGTATACAGCATCAATGAAAACAATGCACAAGGAAAAGTTTTTAAATTGAAACATCACACAGTTCCGTAAGATCTGGAAAGCAGCAAAGCACTAAATGGAAGCTCATGTTTCCACACCTGCCTTTCTTCCCCATCTACCCACCCAAAATTTAAGCAGGAGTGTTTATTTGGAGAAAGAAAAATTAAAAGCTAACAGATAAGAGATGCACACTGGGGATTCAGAGGGTCCTGATCTAGGGACAGGGAAGGTCTCATTACACCTGGAGAGCCCTTTTTCCTTTCACTGCTAAATCCCTCTCCTGGGCGTCCCTTCTGGAAGGCTTTCTGGGGTTGGCAGTGTTTGCACTGCTTTGAAATGCAAGTCTCCCCGCTTTGTTTGTTTTTGAAATGGTTTGAAAGGGAGGAGCAGACGTCCTTGGCTACTAAAGCTGAGCTTTCCCAAAACACAAGCTGCTGCTCTTTGTTTGCTTCTCGTTAATTAGCTGTGTGTCTAATTAGTGACGGGTTCCCTTTGGCTTTCCTGAAACCAAAGCCGCTCCATGTCAGTAGAGGTCCATCAGGGGACTTGTCAGTGACCGAATGGTTTCCAGCTGCTCCCGGCCCTCCTCACAAGCACACGTGCACACACACTGACACCTACCCACTTCAGCCCGGCACTGGGGATAGCCCTGCCCATGGAGATACCAGTCCCTTATCCGCATTGAAACCCTGATTTCAGGCAGGTCCAGTCTGGAATATTCTAATCCACATCACATCCTAATTCACCCCAGAGACAGTTTCACTGCAGGAAAGAAAACAGGGGCTCAGTTTCTAACCCTCTGCTCTAGTCTGCTTTCCCTTCCCAGTGTTTAGCTCTGACATTTTGGTCCAGATTCACCTCAGTTACCACAGTCCAATAACACTGATTTCACTCGAGGGTGAAAACTACTTTTCAGCTGCACAGAGCATCACTCAGCTCTCAGGGCACTCGCTGTAGGATACTGTTATTGCAGTTTGTTTATTTAAACTGAGGTGAGCTTGGTCTGTTACCAGCTTAAAATTCACCTTTTTTTGAGGACTTATTGAAAAATCCCTTCAGCTGTACACGCTGGTGTGAGAAAGAGGAAGGACACAGACTTGCACCATCCCAGGGGACCGCTGAGACTGTTTCTCCCCCATGCACACACTTCCTGCTCTTCTCTGCTCACTTCCCCCCTACAGGTTTCCATCAGCAGGTCCCTAAAGAGAGAGGAGTTTATTTAATTCCCTACTGATGTCAGATCCTGTTGGTGCCAGAATGATTGATGGGCAAGCACCATGACTGACGGGAAGATGCGCTTTCAATTAGCTGTGTGGGCTGCTTCCCTCTCCCTGCCCTCACTCCCCACAGTCCCTCTGGGGCAGTGCCCTCATTGCAGAGTTTCTCTTTGTACCAGTGTTCTGTAATCCCTACCCTCTCTTATAATCAGCAGCACCATTTTACACAAATATGGCTTATTTTAAACTGGGTAAAGCTGAACATGGAACTCTCTGTATTGGACATTTAGCAACCCCAAAATCCACCAGCCTTGAGTCACCATGGAAGATATTTCTCCCAAGAAAGCCACAGGGTTCACAGCATTTGATTCAAAACTGCTCTGAAACCCAGTATCTGTGGTACATGGCAGATGACAGCTCCAGGGAGTCATGGAGCCAGGAGAAAAAGCATAATCTTTACATATTTTTGACTCCTATTTTGCAATAATCACTCTAAAACTGGACTACACACACAAACTGGGATTACTCCTAAGAAACACTACCAAGTGCAAAGCAGATGAGAATGCATCCTATTTGGTTTCTTGTTTCTGCAGAATATGTAATTTCTTAGCTCTTGCTCTCATTCTTGGTGAACAAATCCAACCCCTGGCACAGTCACTTGTGCAAACAGAATGGCACAAGAACATCAAAAGAGCATTTTCAATACCTCCCCTTGGCATTAACTTGCGTCTGTTAAATTAAAATACCTAAACCAGAAAGCTTTTTCAACTGTAATAAAATCAAGACAACCTTCAGCACTTAAAATGATGATGGTTAAACAAAAGCATCCTTTGACTTTTCTGTATGGTCTTGCATTAAACTTTGAGTTTAAAAAATTACTCACAGGATCCCAATGAGCATTAAATTATGTATTAGTGAATCGGTGGAGTCTCTCTCCCAGAGCAAGTGTCCAAAGAACAATCTGCTCTGGAAGCATCATATCCTGGGAGATAGCTATCTTGTAAAAGGCACTTGCTGTAGCAGAATCTGACTCTCACTTCGAAGTGAAACACAATGTTCACAAAGGCAATATATTCGTCTTCCTTTCCAGGTTGCACTAGAAGTAATACAGTTTCCTGAAAATATTTTCTTGCACCACTAAGAACAAACAGTATAATCTAAATATTGACTGCAGCCCAGAAGACTGAAACCACTTTCCTGTGTCAAAGCTTTAGCCAGATGTGGATGAACAGCAGGTGCCAACAAAAAACATCAGCTCTGAGTTCACATGCCCTTCACCAGCCAAGTCCAAAGCATGGAGCTCAGTTATTATTTCACTTCCCATAGTACAATCTAGTCAATGATAACTGTGTGGAGATGAGAGAAATCAGGGCAGTAATGAAGAACTATACTGTTCTAGGACAATCGACTCCAGAAACAAAACCAGCAGGCTAGGAGTTGAGCAGATGTGTAGAGAGATTTTGCTGGTGAGGTACTGAAGATACGAGTACCTAAGGCCTGCTCTCTTGATCAAACAAAGCTGTTTTGAGGAACTTGTACAACACTAAATCACAGCCAGAGAAACTTACCTTAATCTAAATCACCTGTGATTGGTTCTCTGTGCCCAGTCTCTCCACCTGCAAACATATTCCTGCTTTGATCCAGTAGACCTGTACAGACCCCATTATGAAGCTCACCACTCCCGAGCCATTGGCTCTGTGTATTTCCAGTAGCACTGTTGTCTTCTGGAGTTTATGAAGCACCTTTAATTCAATTCTAGAAACACACATCTAGAATTTGCCCAACATTTACACATAATCAACAAATTTTAGATAAACATTTCTGTATTGGCCGGTACAAAGATTCCTTATTTACACAAATTAAACAGTGTGCCAGTATCAATAGTGATTAAATACAATTACAAAATCATCTCTCATTTTCAGCAGCAAGCCAAATCTTCTTTGTTTTAGTTAACCAACATAACTCTAAGTCACTTATATTATGCTTGTACTGTTTGAGGAAGAACACTCCAGAAGATTGGAAAGAAATAGCCTCTAACAGAGATCCTTTCTCACATTTCCATATGGAAAAAGAAATCCCAAGGCCCTCCAGGCTCTGTTGCTTTTCTAGTCCAAGCTAGAAAATGCCACAGTACATGGAAATGAATGAAAAAGAAACCAAGCACCTGACAGATTTGGTTTGGGATTTAGGTGACATGTTTGAGCAGATGCATGAGGCTTTCCTATATGACTCATTGCTCATCCTCGGTCAACTACAATTAGGAAAGCAACAGAGGGAATTAAAATGGGACAGAAAACCACAAAAGAACAAAAGCCAAAACATCAATCAGCCTAACTCCAATCTCAGTTACAGCACATGAACTTGGAGAAAGTCTACTAAAATCAGTGCCATCCTTCCAGACTTACATACATGAAACAGAGATTAGAAGGTAGTTCTGACAATAAATCAGAAGGTGCAGTATCATCACTAGTTTCACTGCAGCTGATGTGCTGGAACATATGCCTCTGACAGGGGCATGTTATAAACTACTGAGGCCTCACAGCCAGAACTGGTTTCGGCTCTGAAGGTTGGACTGCTTCCTTTGGGTCACACACTGAGGGATGGCAGGGTTGTCTACACACTACCTGCCAAGTAGTCTGAAATGAAAAAGGAATCTGGCTTCACTCTCCACTGTTCATCTGTTGTGAAAATAATTTTCAGGGGAAAAAAAAGGTATTTCTTCTTAACTTTCTATCCACTTCCTCTGCAATTACTCATGGCTTAGATCTTGTGCAAAGGAGGGACCAGGGAAAAGGGAAATAGGATTGTCTTTGGATAAGCAGCTTAATTATGTGTAATGTGGAGCCAGATTCTACATTAAAAAGGCCATACAACAAGGAGTTCAGCAGGCCATGAGGGAAGTCAGAATTTGAGATGTAACAAAAATAAGAGAAAAGGAATGTCTTTTTAAATTCCACATGCTTTTAAAACCAGGGCAAGAAGCCTATAACGTATGCTGTTAGTGACAGCCACTGCAGCACGTCTGGCTTCAAAACTGCCCTTGCAACACTGCATGTGATTTTTCATCTCCATCTGTAGAAAGAGCAGTAAACAGTTCTGGCAGAGCTGTGATGGTCAGCTTGGGATGGAGTTAGAAAAATCCAAGTTCAGGCTAAGTAGGGAGTGCTCACAGAGTCAATGCTCTCTTAAATTGCTTGTCTCTTCATCTAATAGGAATTCACACAGGGAAATGGAGAAGAGCTGCATCCTGATCCGGAGGGGTGTTTCCTATAAAACACCTCCAAGATCACCTGAAGCATGAAGCAAAGGAGAGGCAGAAGGATCTGATTCAGCCACCAACGCAGCCAGGAACGTTTGTTTCAACCACCAGCAGCAGAGAGGCACAGGACACAGTCATGTCTGTGGCAGGCGATGGGATTCAGAGAATCCTTTTGTGGAAGCAACCCCTGGAGTCATTCCCCCTGGTCTGGCGGGCTAGAATGAGCAACCGGAGGGATGAGCCAGATTAGAGACATTTCTATCCAAATGTCGGAGAAATCTGCCCCACAGCAGGGACGTCCGCTGGCCAGTGAAGTGACACAGCAAGTGCATCCAAGGACTGTCTCCAGGATGCTGGTGCCCTCTGCCGACCAGTGGGAGGATGATGAGCCTGATGGGAGAGCAGGGCTAGCAAGACCCCAGGCCCCTGCCAGCCTGCGTGCAAAGGCCTCAAACACAACGTACAGACCGCACCTTAGCACAGGAAGCTCCCTCCCTCTCTCCAGTCTGACCCCGTACCCCGCGCGGCCACAAATCTGAAAACAGACAACACAGTCACCATAAAATAATGCAGGTGGGATGCTTGCAAGTGTCATTCTGAACCTCAGCATCCCTGTCAGTCCCAACTCCTCTCCAGCCAGCTGAAAGTATTTAAAAAATCACCAGCATCACTGGGTTTGTCTTCAGTGAGCAGCCTGCTCAGCACTGAAGTGCATCAGCCCCTACAGTCCTGCACGACAATGGGCCGGGGGAAGTGCAGTGAGGCCCAGGAGCACTGTTTGTTCTGAGTGAAAGAGGGGATTATCTGAGTGGGGCTAAACAAGTACCCTGAAGATTCAAGCAATGTCCAGAGACAGCTGAAAACAAGGTGTACTGCAACCACTCTGATGGCATAAGATAAAGCAACTGATGGCTTAAAGAAAAGGGCTCATTACACAGGAGAAATGGAGGGTAAATTGCTCTTTTTATTTCCTGCTCATGTCAGCTGGTGATGAATTAGGAACAGAGATCCCTGGGGAAGAGCTCCCCATGAGTTGACCAGCAGGCTGAGAATTTGGGAGGTTGAGCCCTGCAGGGACCCATAGGGCTGCCTTGTCCAGCAGCACCCCAACAGAGCTGCCTGTGGGCTCAGGGTTTGACTGCAGGGTGGCCAAATAGGTAGGAGCTGCCTGGGGACTGCTGGTGTGTCTGGCAGGACAGCTCCCCTCCCCGAGGCTGAGGAGAGAGGAAGAAGGGCTCTTTCCTAAAGTGTACCAGCCTTTGAACCCTGGACCTTTCCTCTGGGGTAGGAAGAGGGCCAGTGCAGCAATATAGCAAGACCAACAGGCTCTACTTGCTCTGGCCTGGCTGATTTCAACATTTGTTTACACCACTCAGACAAAATCTAGGTGACAAAATTGGTTTGCATTTCTAGCAAAGGATCTTTCTAAAGGGGCTCCTCCAACAGTCAGCATAAAGTAGTTCAAGACAAACAGACAAGGCATAATTTTATCACTGGGCTGTAATGCAAATACAACTAAAAGGCCCAAAGGACATGGGGCACTTGCAAGATGTGCTTTCCTTCCAGGACAGGGCTCAGTACCAAGCTTGTGCAAAATAAAGACAATAATCCCCAAGCTATACCTCTGAAGCCCAGAAATGAGATCACACATTCTACAGACAGAAAAGCTTACTGAGACTGTACTCAAATTTTTAAAAGAGTTCATGCATTCAAAGCTTTTCTGCTTTTTCTGGCTGTATTAGTTTATCTGATAAAGGATGTTGCCTCTCCCTAGAAAATCAGCCTTCCTTGCCAAGCTTTGGGATAGCATTATGTGGAAGGATAGAGGTGGGCTAGGTGATCCCTTTTAGTAACGTTGGGATGCAAGAACATAGGGACATTCACCACTCAACAAGCTCACCTTTTTTGATTTCCATATGTGCAGCACATGGCTGCTCCATCCCATTCAGTCGGAATTTACTGCACCAGCCACCAAGGAGTGGTTGGATACCAGGAATGAAAACTTGGTATCTGGTTCACACAAGCCTGGGAAAGGGAAGGAAGCTTTGCAGTTCATTTGACAGCATCCTTACTCCCTTTGCTCTCCCTGGCATAAACCAGGCTAAAATGGCCTTTCCAAAGCAAGGCAGGTCTCCCTGTGAAGGACATAGTGGATGCACAGTACTGTGTATGATACACATATGCTGCAAATAGCTGAAAGGGAAGAGAGGAGTTATATGTGTTTGTGTCACAGCCAGCCTAGCAAGAGAAGTTGCTGTAACTTTTCCCCTGGCCTATCAGGGGTTTTTACAGGACAGAAACATTGCTCTCTCAGCACACCTTCAGCAGGGACAGCACATGGATTTCATGCCCCACCAGCTCAGAAGAACAAGCACACCTGCTGGCAATCCTTCAGCTCAGAAGCGCCCAGAGCAGTCTCAGAACACCTGCTCTAGGGAGTTGTACAAAACCCCATAGCCACAATACTGTTTTCCACACATAAAAGTTTGAATCAGCCCCTGCAGACTGATCTGCCACCCTCCACCTTACAACAGCCACCCACAGCAATACTGTGTCCTCGGCTTGTTAGAGTGGCACTGGGCTGAAGGAGCCTTTTCCTGTCTTGGAGCCAGCTGACCTGGGCAAGAGCCCTGCTTCCTAGCCTGCCTCAGCACATGTGCTCTGCGTGTAAATCTGCATCATTCACTGCATCCCACACTTTAGGTGCCAAAGATGAGCGCTGGCCTTGGCATCTGCTCTGTAGGCCCAGGAGGTATGCACTGAAAGGCACCTGCTTTCAGGCTATGGGAACAACCCTGTCAGGTCTCCATTAGAGCAGGCGATGACAGTTGCACTTATACAGGTGACTGGGTTTCACCCATAAGAGACAGGCAGGAGGATGCTTTAAAGAAGGGCACACGAAGGAAAAGCACCTTCTCTTGGTTAACCTCTGCCCTCCTGGTCCTTGCCACCCACAGTGAGCTAAGGGTGTTCCCTGAGCTAGAACAACCAGTTCTGGTGGCAAAAGCTTGGTTTGTTGTCACAGAGCAAGAGCCAGAGCTTGCAATAAATTGTGCTTTATAAAAGCACTTTCCCGCGTGTTTTTCCTTTGGTGGCACTGCAGCACCTCCCCTTCCCAGGTGCCCTCTCCTGGACTAGACCTCAATTAACTCACAGCCTCAGGCTATAAATCAAGTCAATAAAAGGGGCTGTAAAATAAACATGAATAGGCCTTCCCCTTTCCATTCAAACGTACTGAAGTGGCAAAGCCTTTTTCCAAGTGGAGCTTAGACACCCTGTGCTTCACTGGCCTCACAAGAGGGAATCCAATGTGCTCATACTTTAATACAGGTGACCTGGTCACTGGGATGCAGGCAGCACGAAGAAGTGCCCCATGGCTTGGAGGTCAGCCTCAGGTCACTTATTCAGAGTTTCCATGGGGTGGACAGGTCTAATTCACAGCTCAAAAGAGCTGGAAAAGATTTTAGAGATGGAGGTTAAATAAGCAATGTTGTTGGGTTTTATTAAAAGGCCTGGCCCATCAGTACATAAAAGCATACATTTCATCCAGCAGACCTACCCGACACCTCAAATAAGGAAGAAAAGTAGATCTTCAGTCTTTGAGCCAAAATCTGCTCCAAGGGATGCCCGTGAGGTCAGTAAAGTTGGCTGCATGACACTATCAACACAAAGGACTACATTCTGCTGTCAAAGCAGCAGCCATTAGAACTGTGATCTTTTCTAAAAATTTGCGGAGGAAGAGAACAGAGGTTCTATAAACCATTGTTATTTCTAGTGCTACAGTGTCTGAAGTTTCCACCAGAAAACAGGGCCACAGTATGCCAGGTGCTGCAAGCCAAAGGGAGAGAGACACCCTCCTCTGATGCAGTGAAATCTCTGTAGGCAAGCAGGAGTAAGAAGATAAAGCAAGGAGAGCAGAGCTTTAGCCTGATCCTCTTATGGTCCTGTATGCCCTCACTGGGTGATGGAGCAGGATAACCCCTCCAAAGGCTGTCAGGAACAGTCTTTGAAAGTAAAATGACCCAGTTTAGGAAAAGTTCTGCTCTTCAACCAACTCTCCGTGCTGCCCAGCAGCACAGAAGCCTCACTCATCTGGTCTACAGAAAAGAAACCTCCTTTACTACCCCAAATCACTGCCAGCTCTCTCCATGCTCCAGAACCCACATTAAGCTTTTTTATAGCCTTAAAAGCCATATAGAACCTTGAAATCCACTATACACCTTCGAAGGTCAAAACCAGCAAAGTAACAGTAAGTCCCCAAATCTTTGCAGTACCACACCTTTTGGAAATTTTTCATCTCCCTTGTAGCTCCTAATCCAGCCCCACCGAGTGTCTAACTCAGAAGCTGACTATTTGCTAGGAGCTAAATACTCAGCATATTATCATGAGGGAATTGATGAAGCAACTGCATCCTGTTTTCATTAGCAGAAGGTCCAAAGCCTGTTCAGAACTGAGCTGCTCCTTGCACTAGGGAGTGAGTAAGCACATGTGCACACACCTGTAGTGGAACAAGAAGGGTTAAAATCTTTGGGTCTGCCCTTTTGTGGCCACTCTGTGTTGATTGCAGGTTTGCAAAGAAGTGTTCATTCAGAGAAGCAGGTGAGACATCTTTAGACTCATGAGATGGATCAAAAGATACAGAAAAAAAGAGTCCAAGAGAGCAGGAAAAAGCTGAAGGGTACTGAAACCTTCCTTCAAGTCTTTGTCCCTCCTCTATAAATGGGGAACTGTGACAATGCTCCTGTAGTTTGTCCAGTTAATTATAGAACAATATGAGGACCCGGGCTGTGATGGATTGGTGATTTACAAGATAGGAGTGTGAGCCAGAGAATGGTAATTACACGGGCGCTTCCAAACTGCCTATACAATTGACTGTTTGACTAACACAAAGAGTCCCTCGTATCTGCCTTCCCCTCCAGATAAGAGCCGAATGCCACACAGGCCTGGGTAAACAGCAGAGTTTGGCTTCACTCAACCTGGAGGGGATGCCCCGTTGTCTTTCCCCCCAGTCGGTCCTGAAGAGGCACCCAGAGAGAAGGTGCAGCGCTGGCAACTGCTCACCTTCTCTGCAGGGAGCAGGGACGGGGTGCCCAGGACAGAGATAAGAATCACTGAAGCAAGGCCACAGACAGGGGACAATGGCGAGGCTTGGGCCACAAAGCCATCCATCACCGGGGAAACAAAGCTGTTGTCAGCAGGGGCGGCCGCATCCTCCAGGCATGTCAGTTGTCGAGTGAGTTGGATGACAAGCACGTCAAGGACTGACTAGGCCCTCCAGGGAGATGCCAAGAGGAGAAGAAAGGCCATACAGCAATAGTTGCTACCCCACACCAGTGCCTGGAAAGGCCATACAGATTCCCTCCAGGTGAAAAAAGCATAAACCTCTTGATACCAGGTTTAATTTTCCTTAATTGAAAGATTTCTCCAGTAGCTGAGGATGCAGCACTTTCCCTTGGCACAAGGGAGTATTGCAACTGCACAAATTAAATCCCTTCACATATTCTGACCAAAAAACCTAGGTTCAAAATATTCAGGGAAATGTTTTACTTCTTTTCTTAATTATATGAAACTTTCCCTAGTTAAAGTCTCCAAGTACCCATACAAGGATCCCCATCTGCATACAACTCAGCCTGTATATTCCAGCTCTGTGGCTGGCAACTGAGTGATAGAAGTTTGCTCCAGTTAGCCCACCATAAAATAGAGGAACATGGGAGAGCACTGACAGCTCGACAGAGGTGTTGGGAAGGGAGCTGTAAGGTGGTATACACATCTCCTTCACACTTTATGCACATCCCACACCATTAGGCTTGTCTGAGGAATAGTTTTTTTGACGAGCCCCTTCAGTGATTACTTTTATTTCAGACTAACGGCAGCTCAGCTTGATTTTCCTGACCCACTCAAGCCTCCTTGCCCCATGTAGACAATCCCTTGCATGAGTAGCTTCTTATATGTGTAATTCCACCTTGAGGGAACAAGTAAATTTCCAGCAGGTCTGGCTTCCACATGGAAGTGATACAACAACAGCATTTCCAAGTTCACTACTGGCCAGAAGACAGGAATGAAACACATGTTTCTGATCACTTCAGAAGCTTCGAAAGGATTCTGATACAGAGAATGGGCAAGAGTTCGAAGGGAAAGAGGGGAAACACATGTCCTGTTTGAAGTGTAAGGTCTCATTTTTTTATTAAGCCATCTTAACCACTCTTAACACATGCATATGAAGTGTCAGCCCAGGGCAACATGCAGAGTAGTTCATGATGCACATATTAGAAGTTAAGACATCCCAGAGCTTGGAAACTGCTGAATACAGCAACATGGTCTGAGCTTGTTGTAAAGAAAGGTTGAAGCGGAGATGAGGGTCTGAACTCGGACTCTCAAATACCAAGCCTTACAGCAGGGTACATCTCAAATCATAAGCTGCTCTCTCTCCTTTTTCTCCTCATTGCAGCTCCTGGGACTTTCCCTCCCTGTGTCATGTTTGGTGACTTTTTGCTTATTTTTCTGCAGTCGGGAGAGATGCCACAAACCTGGAGCTGGGCCCTTCCACCCATTAATCAAAAGCTACAAGTGCTCTGCAGGGAGACAAAACCTCTGTGTGTTTTCTCTGATATTTCTGGAGCACGGCATGGAGGGCAGGGGGGCTGGGGCAAGGACCCCTAGTCAGATTAACATTTTATTCAGAGACCTATTAATCAAAGTCAGAAGTGGCGTGAAGCAGCACCAAGGGAGAAAAATAGCTGGACAATCAAGTCCCTTTCAAAAAAAGAAAAAAAAGAAAAAAAACCCAACCAACCACACAACAAAAAAACCCTCTCAGCTTGTCCTGATTTACTGCAACTCACTCATAGAACTAGATGGGAGAGGGGGGATTTGCAGCCTCTATCCAAGCAGAAGTAGACCATACAGGTAAATTCTGACTTTTTTCACATTAAGCAAACAACTCTCTGTATCCTGCCCCTGGCACCAGTCAAAAAGGTCCCTATCTTTCTTTCTCCAGAGCATAACATGTTTTCACACAAGCTTATACTTTTTAATTATTATTTTTGGAAGTCCGCACAATTAGACTTCTTTTTCTTGCAAGGAAAGACAGGCACGGTTAACGGGAACAGGTCTGGCCAGCGTTCTGCAGGGCCTTTTGGGGAGGAGACAAATGACCTTATACAGCATGATACCAACAGGAGTCAGGCACGTATGTGCTGGGAGACTGAACAACCCTGTGTTTGTTCCCTCCGGCACCAGCACTAACTCATCATGAGATGAAGTACAGTGACACAGGTGGTACCGGCCTGAAAACACAAAGATGCACTGGGAACAGTGCAAAAGGGGTACTTTGTTTTAGGAAAATGATCAGCCAGGGAAGAATTCAACATTCAGCTCTACAGTTTGCCCCAAGAACTCAGCCACTGAAGCTCCGCATGTTTCAGTGAGAGTGCAGTCAATCCTTGCTCCTCTGTCTTCCTAGGCTGTTGGAGAACAGTACCTCAAGGAACCACAAGGCACAGAAGGGAATCAGGCCCCACGCCCCAAAAGGGTGATGCCATCAAGAACACTATTCTGTAGTGGTTGGTCAGTAGTACCACATAAATTAACCAGATCCCAGAGGAAAACTCTGTGCTTTCCTCTGAAAGTAGGGCGAGCCTCCTAGCAGAGAGAGGGCAAAGACTAAGCTGGACAGCAGCATTAAAACCAGTCATGCCAAGCAGTTCCTGGGCAACTATGCCAGCTGCCTTATACAAAGACAACTCTGCCGCAAGGAGGGAAAGACTTTGCTCTTTGTCAGAGAAGACGGGAAAAACTGTATGTGTGCATTCTCTGCCCAGGAAGAGCAAGGCACCTCCAGCAGCTTTGGGTTGGTTTTCTCTCATGGCAAGTTCCTGGCAGCTGCTGAAAACAAGGAACCTTGGGGAACTCGATCCCTTCTCTCTTCCTCAGGCTTCTGCCTTCTCCAATCCTAAAATACAACTATATGGAGGAAGAAACAGATTTTTCCTGTACTGATACACAAGACGCCAGGCAAAAAGAGGCTTGTGGAATGCACAGCCCAATGGATCTAGTTTCCCAGAATGACTGGTCTGGCCTTAGCTGAAGGTTAATTAACTCTGGCAGCTCAGGGCTGGAAAATGTCCACTTCATGCACCGGAGTGCCTGGTCACGGGTGAAGAGAGGGCCAGGCAAACCATAGGGGCAAAGGTCCATCTGCAGACACGTATGAAAAGCTTGGCTGGGCTTGTGCCTGGGTCCTGCGGGAGGAACACAAGAAAGATTTAGCCAATTGCTGCAGCCAGGGCAGGGTCCTGCGGGTGCAAGGGGAGAACAACAAAACCACAAAAGAGCTGGAAAAACACAGCCATGCCAGGCGTAGGTGGAGACACGTTATCTTATGGGGCAGGCATGAGCTCTGCTCTCCCTTCTCTGAGCATCACAACTGCCTTTGTACCTCAGCCTCCAGGAAAAATGGATGGGGGCTTGAAGGGGGCTTGGAAGTACATTCCTCAGTGTGTGTTGGGGTTCACAAGTAGGGAAGCACCACTGCAGCATAGCAAAAAGAAATTAAGTTATTCCAAGGCCATACAGACCTGATGAAAGCAGGATTTCCTCACACACAGAAAGAGGACACTCTCCCATATCTCTGTGCATGCTTGACTGAAGTGTGTTTGAGACTGGAGACCTCTGTTCCTACTCCTAGTTCTGCACCTGACCAGACTGCAGGATACATTTCATGCTCAACAAGACCAAAGTCAGAGAGACCTTTTCCCAGTGTAGCAGCTCCCATCTGCACCGCACATCAAAAAATGCCCTTGGTTCCCTGTGATTCCTGTAGCACCAAGGGTCTGAGTATTTTGAGAAGAGTCATGGCAGCATTTTACAAGACTTCTGTGAGGTGGCACCAGGGTCTAGAGACAGACTGTTCCCACAACCCTGGTGTCAGCCTGTAACACCAACTCTTCCAGCCTCTGAATTTACTAAAACCTAGAGGGAACTTGGTGATTAACTTAACCATGAAGAACAGGAGAACATGGTCACTCTTCTCCAGCATGCAAATTATTGAGAAGAAAACAAGGAAGATCTATATGCAAGACAGCCACCTTGGGCTGTGCATCTTTATGTCCTACTTCCCAGAAAGCTGGTGTGGGATGCAGGGGTGGTTCTGTCTCAGCTTTGCTGCTGATGTGTTCTGGGACAGCAGGCTCTCTTTCTCTGCTTCAGTTTCTCTATCTTTGCAATAGGTGTAACAACTGGTATCCAGCTTGGCAAAGCCCTCCAAGATCTGTCGATGAGAAGTATCTATGAGACAGATAGTATTATTTTACTAATTATGTTCTTCACACTTCCTAAAACAGCAGCTTCATCACAAGGTAGATAAACAGTGCCTGGAGCTATTTTGAAGTGTCCCACTGTCCAAAAGATAAGAGACTAAATCCACTACGCTGTGTTAGGATAAAATAAGGAGCAACAGGGGAGTTCAAAAGTCTGCTTCGGAAAGCCTCTGTGTAACAAAAGGACAGTGAGAAATTAACACAGAATTTCTGTGACTTCTTGGTTTGCTACTCAAGATAAGTATCATAGCCTTAAATATTTGAGGGAAATACTAAACCTAAACAAAGTAAAGTAAGGTTCAAACTGAATTGTTTGCAAAGAATAAGGAAGAAAAAAAGAAGGAAAAGAGGCCAGAAGGCACTGGACAAGCCAAGGAAAACATTTTGAGAACACCATGCCACTTAGTGCAGTCAAATGTATTTCAAAAGCAAAGAAATAGGTTTTCAGAAGTTATTGCACAGCCAAGCTGTAGGCAGGGGGTATAACATTGCCCCTGCTTTGAACCAGATACATCCTCTCCTTCTGCCCAACATTTTTCACTTACAAATCTCAAAGCACTTACAGATGTTCAAACTTAGCATACTTCCGAGATTAACTTTCTAGATTTTCTTGATAACTCAATAAAATAGACTTCAGCTTTTTCCTTCTGCTCACAAAGTCCCTGTGAAAGCTGCTTTGCTGTGAAGCCACAGGGTGCCTCATGGCAGCCTCCAAGTTCTACTGCTTTTCTCTCCATTTCAAGCTTAAATGCAGCAGCATCAATATATTTTATGTTTTATTTTATGTGTAGTTTGGCATACACTGACTTGAGTACAGTGACTCCAATAGAAGAGCCTCCCTTTACTGCTGTGCTGGACTCTGAACCAGGGCTGGATTAGCCAGGAAGGTAGGAGGGCAGGGCAGGAGGAGCAGAAAGTCAAGACAGGCAAGGAAATCCTGACATTCCTCTCTGAGTCTGTAACCAGATCCTCTTTCCTCTGTTATTCTTGCCACTCATTCTCCATCTGTAGGATCGCTGAGGAGACAACTAGGCCAGCTCAGTAGGCAACTGCTGCTGCAGCATTAGTAAATACTGCCCAGATAAAGCTCCTTGTTGCCAGGAAACTGCCCATCAGGTCTAGCCCTTTTTTCTGCTCACTCCAGGTCACGTGCATAGACTTCAATCTCCATCCTGTGGGTTGTTTGCTGTCAGTTTGCTTTGATCGTGGGTAGCACTGATGCTAAACTCTGCAGTGAGGTTCTTCCTCCCTAGCTGAGCAAGTAAACCTTTTCCAGGCAGCTCACAACAGCAAATGAACAGCCAGCAGGGAAAGCTTCCACACATCTTCCAGGGACCTCTTCATCTTTCCAGTGCTCAGCTCAGATCTTCCTTGCTCAGGGAAGCCAAGAGGAAACTGCCAAGTGGAGAACAGCCCATCTCATTCCATATGAGGAACATGGGGGAATCCACTTATGGCTCTGGGATTCAGAAGAATTGCTCCACAGAAGGGTACAAGATGGTGCCCCAATTATCCCTTCTAAGGGGTATCACTAAAACTATGACACAGTGAACACAGCACTCCTGCTGACTCTGACAGCAGGAAGCAGAGCAGTTCCACACAGCCTCTCAGCTTTACAAGCTTCTTGTCCTGGGCACAGATGCCCGTCTCCCCAGCAGCCTGCACCAGCACCTTACGTCCTGCTGCTGCCACTGCAGAGGGATGCAGGGACCTGGCAGGGTGCAGCACCCAGGCTCAGCACAGCATCCCATCTGCTTCCCTCACACAGCACAGCCCCAGGAGACATCACCCCGGCAGCTCTGGGGCTGCAAGGCTGCTCAGAGCAGACAGGGAGCCCAAGGCCCTTGACTGCACTAATGCCAGGCCATACCTGTGCTGGATCAGCCACCAAGATTCCCTCCTGCTCCCTTCCCTTCCATGCAAGAGGCTGCCTCCTGCCCTGCCCTCCTACCCCAGGAGAAGCTCCTGTTTGAGATGCACTCCAGCTGCTTCCCAACACAGGAGATGTTCCCTCTCTGACTGACATTTCCTTTGAAATAAGAGAAACATAGCAGGCACTGGACTCCCAGTGTGTCAACATGTGCAGCTCAGCACCTCCAGGGTCCTGGGAGCCCTTCCAAGACCTGCTGGATCGCTGTGGTTAATAAAGTCAGCCTCTGAGCAACAAATCTTCTGCTTTCTAGGGGAGAAACCCCAAATGCTGTCAGCTCCAGACAGGACCATAACCATAAGCCACCTCTTCTTGGAGCAGCCCACTGGGCTACGAGGTCACTGGTAGTCCTACCAACAAAGATCATTTACCCCATCCTCCACTTTCTGTTTGCTCTGTCTCACCTCACACAATCAAAGACACTTCAGCAGGCAGACCCTCTTCACTGTGCAAGACACAAAGCTGGTGGAAACCATTCAGTGAACTATTCTTTTAATATGAAACCCCCAATTTGTGAAGACCAAAGAACAGTTGACAGAAATTTCCATTTTTAAAACATGGATTAACAAATATATATAAATGAATGGACTTGTTTAGATGTCTGTTTTCCAGTTCACAAAAATTGAAGCTCCAATTTTTGTATTATTTTTCATTTAGAAAGTCAAGTGTGTTCCTAGTAGGCAGGCGGGTCAGCATGAAGATCAATGCACCAGTTGTATGCTCTGAGTTTCAGCTGAATCATTTCCAAAACAGATTTTTTTTCCTCTAAGATGGGAAACTTCCAAGATAATTTCCCATCCCACATGGATTTCACAATTTCCCATCCCTGGGAATGTAGAGTGCCTAGCACATGGGGCCCCACAGACATCCACAGATAAAGGCAAGGCAAGGTAGGAATTCTGGAAACTCACAGACAAACAGGGATTGAAGTGTTAATTTTTCCACAGCTAATTTAGCACTGGAACAAGTTTAGAGAATACAGTGCCCAACTTTCATCCCAATTTTCTTTCATTTTGACAGGACTCAGATAATTTCTGTGGTTTTAGAAGTAATTGCCTTACTATACATCCCTAATGTTACATTACCAAGACATGCATAATCCAGTGTCCTTCCTCCACAGCTGGGCCTTCCTGCATCAGATCTCCTTAAAGAGATTCACCTTGGCAGTTTGTGTGCATGGCCCAGCACACGCTCCAAAGGCTCCTTCAGTGAACCCTGGCTTTACTGAAGTCAACAGTACAACAGAGCAGGGCTAGGATTTCACTCCACTGCCTTCAGGCTTCACACATTTTCAGCAGTTGTGTCTCCAAATTATTTTTTTCCCCACATGTCTGGAACAGAAAGTAGGGCCCTGAATTATTGCAACACACAGAGCTGACTTCTCCCAGAGCGTGAGCACTACCACAGAGTTCAAACTGCACTGCACGTAATGCAGAGCCAGCCTTCTTTCAGATCCACACAGGAAAATACATCTCATTATATCTTTTCAAATTACAGACAACACAGATCCCTCTCTCTCCACCTTTCCCCAATGTAAGCATATCCCTTTACTCCTCTCCATGGTGCCTCACTCACTCAACACAGAAACAGAAAACATTACAGTCCATTTTCTTGCACAGGCCAAACACAGCAATGGACAGATATAAAACACTACCTCGGGTGCTGTAGGAAACTGCAGGGGACTTTGCACACTGCAGCACTTGGAGGGAGTTTTCTTTCATTTAGGGGTAGGCAGCACAGACATGACAATGTTGCTTCTCTCACTCTTGCAAGTCTCAGACAAAAAGGAAAAGAAGCAAAGGGATCATTAAAATGCCACTCCTGACAGACAGTGGCAAGAGGGGATGACAGGAGAGGAAGTAATCAAGAACATCAGCATCTTGCTTTCAAAGCCTCCTGCACTGGTTCATCAAATTAATCAGTTTGGGGGGTTTGGTGCAGCTCCACCATCAGAAAACCAAACATGGGAAAACAGCAAGCTGTGGTTTATTATGGACAAGCTCCCTGCAACACATGGGGATTTATGGAAACCAAATATGAAGCCCAAGTGCCACTGACTGTCATTTTGTCTCATGTCCCCATGCAACAAAGATTTTGTCTTTTACCTCCTTTCTCTCTCCCTGCAGGAATCCAGGCAGCTGACCCAATATGAAGATTCACCTGAGAAAGGTACAAAACAGCCTGGGGAAAAGCCTTCATTTCACCAGCAGGTTCATTCACAGAGATCATGACACAGCACATAAGGGGACCATTGTTTCTGGAATAAAATCTCCATTTGAGCTCTCTTCTTTGGCCATGATCAATGGAAGCGAATTAAAGTCTCATCCTGGGAAAAAAAACAGCTTGCTAATGCTGTGTTGAAAGATCAGGTAATGGAGATGCAGAGCAAGTGTGGGCACCCTCAGCATCTCTTGGTGAGCTGGAGAATACCAGAGGTAAAAGCTCTGGTGAAAAAAGCTCCCCAAACACAGACATAGCCCTTATTGTATGCCATGAGAGACAACCAAGTCAAGGGCTATGATTCCTAACATGAGATGTTGGTGTTTCACAGCACTTCGATCCAGATTTCAGCTCCTCACAGTGCCTCCCAGTGCAAGGGCATTTAATTTCCCTGGCTGCTTACACAGCTGTCTATTCAGTCTCTGCATTTTCTGTCCCATGGACACACAGAGCTAACTCAAGTAACTGAGCTATTCTGCACCTCTGTCCTACATACCCTGGGAGTATTCTCAGAGCACTTACCTGTCCACCTGTCCTCCAGGCAGCTTCCCATCTCCTACAGGCATGTCAGTGGAAACCCTCTGCTCTCACCATTCAGGGATGATGAGCAAGGGCATTTTCCACCACCTGCCAAAGGATGGATTTCCAACCTCCAAAGCTCATCAGACAGACAAACCAACCTTTTTCCATCACTGCCATAGCACTATAATGTCCACCTTCCTCTCCCTCTCCATTTCAGTCTGATGCTTTGGAAGAACAACAAGAAAAGTACTGTTTAAACTAGTAACAGGTTCAACAAGCAATGTCTGCTGCTTGGGCGACTAAGTCTAGAGCATCATTGTCAGTCTCTGGGCAGACACACATCACACTTGCTTTCATTCCCTCCCAGGCCCACATCTCACGTTGATTTTACAAGTAAAAGCAAACAGGAGATTAAAAGCGATTTGCTGCCCTCTCCCGAGCAAGCCCCAGTGACGTGTCAGTACGGCAGAGGCTCTGGAGACAGACTTCCCTTCAGTGAGCATAGCTGTTCCCATGCAAAAGGAATGGCATGGATGTGGCACCAAACAGCTGTGCCAGGGCAGGTTAGAAGTGATGGGGCTCGGCAGATCAGCCACACAACCTGAACCATTAGGTATCCACAGAGGGCACTCCTGGCATTTTGGTTTCATAACTCTCAGGTTAATCGTCCTCTGTGGAAACACAAAGAAATACCTCCTAGTATATTCTGTTCTCAATAGTCACGAACACTCAGAGCAAAAGCAGACCATGAGATATATAAAGAGACAGGGGGAAAAAAATTACTTGTAGATTTAAGAGAGTGATTTAAGGTATTTGAGGGGATTTTTAATTAAATCCACTTAAATCTTTCATGTCCAGTGCTCTACCCTGTCCTTCCAGGGAGTATATAGCTTTATCTAGACACAGATTATGTACATACATACTATCTTCAGAACAAATCTTAACATTGCAACCTGCTGCTTTCAAGGCACTTCTCCAAAATAATCAATCATTTGCAGAAACCTGTTAAATTAGACTGTGCTCTCCATTAAAGCCCCCCAAAATCAGGCCTATGAGCCTGAGGGAGCCTCTGCTTTCATATGTGAATATACAAAAAAAAAAAAAAAAAAACCAGTCACTTCTAAACATTTTTTAAATATTTGTTCTCCTTTGTATTCTGGGACAGACATGATGTGGAATTACACTGCTTTTCTTGGCACTCTCTCTGGAATGCCCTGCATGCTTCAATCCTGAAGGGAAATGAGGGTTTGAAGAACATCAGGTAGCCTCATATTCATGACCATGAAAATGTCTTTTACAATTTGTAAAAAATGCAACAAATCCCAGAGCAGGCTGCCACCAAGGCATCCACTGAATGTTCTCACTTGGGCACATGCACAACATACACAGGGATGTGCCATTGCTTCTCCAGGACCTTGTTCCATACGATCCCCAAGCACTGCCTGATCTCCAGCTGCTGCATGGAATTGGCCTGTCCCAGTGACCAAGCCCTGCAGTGGATTATAACAAGTTGTTCCCTATGTGTACAAATGTGACATTTTCATTGAACGCACAAGGGTGCAGAACCTGTGGAACTCTATGTAAAACACGGGCAGGTTCCCAGGTTCACATGGACACAGGCAATCTGTAAACAAGCACCTGCAGCAATCTTGAAGCAAAGCAGAACTCCTATCACTTTATGGTAAAGGGACACAAAAACAGGTTCTCTGTGGGATTATTTTCTAGGCTCCAAAATCAGCTTGCTTTGCTTTCAAGCCTTCTTTTACTTTAGCAAGTGTTGACCTGCTTTTTAGACACCTCAGGTTTGGAGCTCTGCATCAAGAAGGCTGCAAACACTTTGGTCTGGCCTCTCAGGGGTTTTTAACCTGGTAACTTTCAGAGAAAGGAGCTGCCTGGAAGCATCTGAACCCTTGGCAGTGCAGCAGCCTGTCCAGCGGGCACAGCAGCCCAATCCTCTATGCCCAGGGGCTGGATTGGCCTTGATAATAGAAAGTTATTTGCAAAGCAGCTTAATAGCTTGCATTTATCTTTGCCATATTTTACTGCTACTTCCCCTTTGAAGCCTCTGTGCAGCTTTGGACAATCCACCCTTCAGAAACAAAGCCAGTTTTCCCTTTCGCAGCATCCCAGCAGATCCTCCACTGGCCAGCGGAGCAAGAAGGTATCTGTGACATGCAGCTTTCTGAGCCAGGAGAAGCCAAGCCACGCAGGCTCTAGATTTAGGGATTAGACATGCTGCCATGGCATACAAATCACTCTGTGCTCAGTGCAATTTATTATCACATTGCTATGGCTGGTCGCATTCTTCACATTTTGGCAAACGATGCCAAATGTCTTTCTACCTTTCATGTGTCCAAAAATTAACAATGCAGAGGCAGGACCTTTTCCTGCCTATCCATGGAAGTGAAACCAAAGTCAGCAGTTGTTCTGTCTTTGTGGGCAAATTGAGCCCTGAAGGTTTTGCAGCACCCCACAGCAGTGCTGACGGGCTAAGCAGGCACAGGGCTGGGATCCTGCCTGCTCCCAGTCCAGCCTCTCCCAGCAACTGAACCCGTGCCTGTGGCACTGCCAGTACTTCCCACCCCAACAACATCCTCAAACCAGGGTCAATTCAGCTGAAAACCCACAGGCAAACCCGGGGATTTGTTCTGCCACACCAGCACACTTTGCGAAGTACCAGGAAAGAAAAGGGCTTTTACATCCCTTGCATGTATCAGTAAAGGAAAAGAACTTCAACAACAGGCATAAAAAAATAAAATAACAGTATAATTGACCTAAAGAAATGAGAAGGAAGGGGTGAAGGGCAAATGGGTTTGTGCTTCTTCCTTACACAGCTACATCTTAATTCTGGTAAAAGGACAGAAAACTGGCCTTCCATTCCTATGGAAAGGTTGTTCCTGAGGGGAGGAAAATATACATTTTAAAAAAACAATAATACTTAATCAGGGGGATTTGAGGGTGCTGGGGGCCTCATGGAGCCCTAATTTGGGCGTCTCCACAGAAAAGGCTCTCGGTGGAGCTGTGTGGCCCCTCAGAGGCCATGGCCATGGTGATATTGCAGGGCACACGGACGCGTTGGCTGGAGTCCAGCAAGGTACAAACCTCAGAAGAAAACCCAAATCGGAGCTGGACCCCAGTTTTCTCGGGTGCCGCTGCCGCACCCAGTCAGGCCAGCACTTCAGGGGTTCGTGCCGGAGGGACACGGCAGGGCAAAGAAATAGCAGAAAGGCACCCCCGAGGCAGAGCCCCGTGTCACTCACCTCAGCCAGGCTGGCCCCGGCACACACAGCACGGGGAAAAACCCCCCCGGCCCCCCGGCACGGCTCGGCAGCCCGCCCTGAGGGGACCCGCCCTCACGCCGCCCTCCATCTTCGCGCCTCAGCCCGCCCTTCCCTGGCCCCAGGGGGACAAACCACAGCACTGACCTTTCTTCCCCATCAGAGAGCCCCGGAGCAGCTCCTTCTGCCCACACTGCTCCGTCAGTGCTCCGTCAGTGCTCCGTGTCCCCCTCACTGCTCCCTCAGTGCCCCGTGCTCCCTCAGTGCCCCCTCAGTGCCCCCTGCTCCCTCACTGCTCCCTCAGTGCCCCGCGTCCCCTCAGTGCCCCCTCACTGCCCCGTGCTCCCTCAGTGTCCCCTCACTGCTCCCTCAGCGCCCCCTCAGTGCCTCCTCGCTGTTCCCAGCTGTCCCATCACCGTGGGGGGGGGGGGGGGGGCGGGGGGGGGGGGGGGGGGGGGGGGGGGGGGGGGGGGGGGG